>SKCR01039087.1:0-89774 GCA_019454045.1 Zanthoxylum bungeanum | reverse complement strand
TAAACATTGGTTCTAATAAGTTAGTGGCATGATGTCCCACACTAGAAAATGGGGCTTTGGTCATTTTACCCTGAATGCAAGATTCACAAGTTGGATAGGGTTCAATGGTAAGATTATCAATCAAACCATTCCTAACCAACTGAGTTAGGCAACTCACACCTATATGACCTAATCTCATATTCCAAAGTTCAGTATTATTTATTTCAGACCATTTACATTTATTAATCCCAGTATTCAAGATATTTCGAGAAGTACGCAAAATAAAATGACAATGCTCATTTGGACACATAAGGATATGAGTATTATTTTTATCATATAAATACAAGGAACAATTCTTAATATTAACATGATATCCTTATGTATTTAACACAAAAGGATATAATATTAGCTACACATACTGGTACAACATACCAGTCATATAACAAAAGTCTCTCATTGGGTAAGGGAATCTCGCATAATCCCACTGCAACCGCATCTAGAGAGTCACTACTCCTGAAACGCAACTACATCTCTCCAGATTTCAAATTCCTACTTTCTTGCAGTCTCTGCAATGGATTGCATATTGATCGGTGGTAAACACACACGTAACGCAAGCGCACGTATCGCTCAAGTAGTATAAAAATATCAATCTCACGAGGACTTAATTTCTACTGTTATTATTAATTATTGATGTTAAATGTTTATAGGTATCCATTTGAGGTGAGAAATGAATGATTGGTTGATTGGTTGGTTGAATGTGGATTTTCTAAATAAATAAATAAAAATATAAAACAAAGGAAATTAATAATAAAGAAAACAAACATTTAGGGTTATGATTCAGCACAATATTATTCTAATGATGAATTGATTCTCTTATGTATGTGTAATAAATTAATTTGTTAACCTGGAACACGAAGATATGCAAAAGCCTATGTCGATGGTTAGATGTAAACACCCAAAGTAACCCAATTAACTATATGTCTATGTTAACTAAGTTACCCGAATTCATTAAGTTCAAGTTCTAATTGTGGCTACCCACGCCCGACAGGTATATTCCTATCATGGAAGGAAATCTCCCCTAAAGTGAGATCGTGAGCTATTGAATCTAAGGCTGAAACCTAAAATCCCTTCGTCAAGTTCATTTTAAGTTTACCACATCAATCTTATTGGTGATCAGGCAACAAGAAACATTAAGCTTAAGATTCAATAGACAAGCCAAAACATCACACATATATAAAGAAAATCAATTATTAAACTTGTGAATATTGTGTTTCATCATTTCCCTAGATTACAAATAAAATGATGGGGTTAAGGGATCCACCTTTACTATTCAATTCTAGAAATTTGTCTTATTACAATATATAAATTTACATTATATTACCAATCGATCATATAGGCGGTATCCAATTACGTCAGGTTAAAATTAATTTAATTAAGTCCAACTGACCATAAATGTGGTATCCATTTAAGTCAGGTTTTAAGATAATTTATATATTACAAATTATAGGAGATTAATCTAAATTATCATAATAAAGGTTTCATCATTCCCCTAGCGGAAATTAATTACAAAACATAAAATAAAGATAAATTTATTAAACTATTATTACTACTAGAAATAAAAATACATAATTAAAATTACAAAAATTAATCACACAAGATATAATCATTAGATCCTTATTAAAAACCTTAAGGAAAGTATGAATTTGGAAAATGAAATCAGCTTCTATTTATAGGTAAAATTCGGCCTTAAGCGTCGTAACGCTCGTTTATTGCTGACACATGTACGCATTTTGCATGAGATATTAACACGTGGCACGCCATTGTCGGCAGACTGAATTATTGGCTCGGCGTCATGATGATGTAAGTGATGACGCGTGTCGACAGACTGAATTATTATGCTGACATCATAATTAAGCGATGATGATGTAGGTGATGATATGATGATGATGCGTGTCGGTAGCATAGTAATTGAGGCGCGTCACGACACAGAGAGCTTACGCGTCGCGACGCGTGAACAGTGAATTTCCATTTTTTGCTCTTTTTGTCTGTTTTTCGTCGTTTTAGCCCCAAGTTGATTCCATTGAGTCCCAAAACTTTATTTATCTGTAAAATACACAAAAACACATCAAAACGTTCATAAAACTCGAGAAACCATACAAAATATTAGATCAAATGGGTGATTAATAATGATATATTTTCCGCTCATCACACCCCCAAACCTAACATTTTGCTAGTCCTCGAGCAAAACAAACAAAATAAAATGAAATAAATAATTAAAACTAAATTAATCTAAGCCAATTTCGTAGGGATCACGGTTACATTTAGCGTATGCAACAAGCCTTTAAACCCCTAGGGGTCCCTAGTGGACGAGTTGTAGTCTCATGAGGGCTTACAGTGACGATACCCACAAACTTCAATTACATACACATGCAATTACACATAAAAAAATAAAAAAATAATAGTTATATATATAATATCCTCAGAGAATGTCTAGCAACAAAGTTAAAGGAACCTTCAAAATGCATACTACAAATAAAATCCCTTCCTTTGAACAAAGTATCTAAATCAGACTCTAAGTGTGTGTGTGAATAATTCTGTAAACAGCTTTGATTCTAAATTATTAACTAGGTGAGTTTGTCTCAATTCTCAGTAGTTGATGGGTCAAACCAACCTGACTATCTAAAATTATTCTGTTTGCTACAATATGCATAAAGTGAGGTATGATTTTTTTTTGAAGCTTTACAATTTGACGTGAACGATCACTGCTTACTGAGGTAAGATGTCCGATTACTAAGTGAAAGTTTATTTATTAATTAACTCAAGCCGTACCGTTTGACGCGAACAGTCACTGCTTACTGAGGCAAGATGTCCGGTTACTAAGTAAAAGCTTGGTCAGTTTTTTTATTCATTTTTTTATACCTCATATCATAAATAAATGTAGATAGAAATAGATATTCAGACAAACGGTCATTCATCATCCACCGATTATTTAACTAGTCACTTTATCAATTCCTTATTATCTAAATACTACAGAACTACTTTTTAGTGTATATGAGTCTGACCTATATATTAGGCTCAAAGTATAGGATAAAAGTGAAATTAGCATTTATCTTTTCCTAGAACTTTTTACTAAGACAAACAATCCCATCATTAGACTCTTTTTTTTTGGCATTTTTGAATAAAGCATGAAAAAATTAAAACAAGAAAACATGCAAGACACGCAGGAAAGAAAGAAATAAAAATGTGCAGGAAAAATAACGGAGAAAACAGATAAAAATAAACCACCTCACCCTCAAACCTAAACCTAGCATGGTCCCCAATGCGTTATAAAAGAAAAGAAAGATAAGGGAACAATAGTACCATGGTTTAATCATTCCTCAGCCTCGTCGTCGTCGCTGTCGTCCCCTGGATAGGCTGAAATCCGATCATCACTCAATCCCTGATGGTGTGCCATTTGTTGAAGCAGTTGAGCAATGTAATCGACACGAGATTCCAATCGCTCTACACATTATGTCATGGAACGGGACTTCGATGATCTCCGAGCAGGCCTCTCTGCTTGGAGTTGTTGAATTATTCTAGTGGTCAATGCAATGGGTGGTTGCATCGTTTTTTCCCTAGAGTCCATGGGCATTCTGGCCAGCGTGCATAGGTTTGTAATTAAGCTGCAATACAGCAGGCCAGTTTGTGTAGAACATGCTACCTAAACTATATTGGTTGATATCAGCCCACCCACATCAATGATATGTCCCTCCAATAGAGAATATAACATGATCATTCGTTCTTTGGTTACATTAGTGATATGGGTGTCTGGCAGCAATGTGCGAGTTAGGAAATAAAACCAAACTCTGGCATCTGGCTTAAAATATGATGAGCTCATCTTCAAATATTCCCCGATGCTACTCATATCCTATACAACATTGGGGATGCAAGGTTTTTATGTTAGATAAGTCGTATCTAGATGCTCCATGGCTGTCGTGTATTCATCTACTTCCATATCATGCAACCCATAATACCTATTAATTATGGATATATCAAACGTCACTTATTGACCTCTAACTAAACCTTGTACGTCTGATGCTCATAAGCATTGGCGTATAACTCACGAACTATGGGTATACAGGCTGGGTTAGGCTGTTGGCAAAGCTTATGCAGTGCCTGGTGGCGATAATTCTATCTATCTAGGGAAACTACGCGAGGTTAATGTCAAAACCCCTCTCCATAATCGGGACTTTTTTGTCCCATCCGCTTTTCAAATCGACGCCTAGCGGCTGCCGATATAAATTTTATAACATCGATCCAGCAGTCGCTGAGGTTCGCATTCTCTTAAGGGCCATTTCGTAATTTTTGAAAAGTTTGGAAAAAAAAATGAGCAGCACCTCCCCTTAATTTTCAATATTTTCCAATTTTATCACCCTAAACTAACACTTCAACAAAAATCACAAAATATTCTTCGCCCCTAAATCTACGATTTCAACAACTAAATTTTTTTTTAATTCACCGCAATCAAGTTAACCACGCCAATTATTCACAGCCACAACTCAAAACTTTTATCACAAAATCAACTATAAACAACACACCCACAAACTGCAAATCACAAATTTCGACTACAAATATTCACAAATTTTGCACAAACATAGTGGTAAAATTAAAAATGAAAAGAGAAAGGGAGCTAAGGAACCTGATTTTTCGCAAGTTGGGTCCAAAATTCGAGTGACTTACGCGTAAATGGAGGATGGTTGTGTCTCAAATCCGAGCTTTACACGCGTAAATGAGGGTTGGGTTTCGTTTGGGAAGTGATTTCGTGGGTTTTAATGAGTTTGGTTGAGGTATTTTGGCGAGTTGAAGGACGGATTTATGGAAAAAGTTGAGAGAAAATGAAGAAAATGGAGATGAGATGTGAAGAAGATGATTGGCGACTGCTGTTTTTAGATCTGGAATCGTGTGCGTGTCGCGACGCATAGCATATTCTGCGTTGCTATGCGACGCCCTAAAAATTAGGGGTTGTTCACGTGTTAGGTTATCACGTCGTGACTTACAGGGTCTTCTGCATCGCGACGTGATTTTTTTTATAACAAAATCGAGTCATTTGAAGAATATATCCACTAGGACGTGTATCAAGAGTTGACTTCTTACTCCACCGTCTCTATTGAATTGACTTTTTAACTTCGTGATTTTGTCAAACTTTATTCCATGATATCCCCATTTTTACTTGGCTTGCTCTGCTCTGAGTGCTCCGTCTGTGTTTTTCCCTGTAAAAATAACACACAAAATTAAAAAAAAAAATGCTACATCATGTGTACATACAATACGAATAATAAAAATAATAATAAAATAAAATTTTGCATGGGTTGCCTCCCTGCTAGCGCTAAATTTATCGTCTTCAGCCAGACATGGCTGAAGTCCATCATCAATGAGGCTTCAGCGTGGTTTTGGATGTCCGATTGAGGAAAATCCCATGTGCGTTGCTTTTGAAGGGTCTCTTCCAACGATGAGGTTACCAAAAGAATTTTATCTCATTCAGTGCTTGTGCAACCTTCTTAAACTTTGTTGCTCCAGCGGTTCCTGAAAGGAAAGAAAGAAAATCAGGAGGTCTCGTATGGTGCTTGACTTTGAATGGGAGTGCCACTCTATCAAGCTTCTGGGCGGTGTCTTCGATGTGTACTCCCCAATACAGGGATGTTTCTCCTGAAGTCATGAGATTTTCGTTATACTCCCTCATTTGCTCATGTATTTGCCCTGCATCTTGTTCCATCTTTTCGTCACAGATGTATTTTAACATTTCCTCGTTCAGTTCTTCATATGTTATTTGTGCAATGCATTCTCCAAGATCTTCATTTTGAGGATGCATAATTTCATCCTCATTTGATTGTGTGGTTGGTACAGACAGCTCTGCTACTTGTTCATCCTCAGAAACTGAAGAATGATCTGGATCAAGTTGAGATTCCGCCTGTTCGGGCTCCTGAATTGATACCTCTACCTCATCAGTATTTCACGTTTAAGGTGTCATCATGAACTCTTGGTACTCGAAGGCTTCATCATGAACTCTTGGTACTCGAAGGCTTCATCAGTATTATCTAAATTTGCTCAGTGAGGTGTGTAGTTCTGGTTGTTGATTAATTGTCTCAATTCATTTGTCAGTTTCTGTAAGGTTTTTATTTGATTTAGAAACATTGCATCAAGTTTAATTTCCCGTTTCTTGAGTGTGTTCATCAATTGTCTTTCCACTGATGGTTCTGGTTCTCGAAGATCGTAGGTTGATGGTGGATAAGATGGAAACTGTGGTTCAGTGAAATATGCGAGTTCTTCATACCATGAAGGATTCTGATAGTTCTGCCACCCTGAATTGTAGTTGTACGTGCAATGATCGCTAGCGTGGTTACCATCACATATCTCACATCTCTAAAATGATTGAGCAAATGTTATGTTATTTCTCTCTGACATCCATGGATAGTTGTTGGGCTGGACAATAGGCCTCAGAAAAACAGACTGATGCTCCTTGATTTGGGGTGTATCTTCACCTTTTAAAGTTCGTAATGCTTCCATCACCCAATAGTGATCCATTTTCAACCACCTGAAAATAAAAGAAAGAAATAAAAATTACGAATAAAAGTAAAGAAAATCAGATACAAGTAAAGTAGATAGCTTCAAAATTAATAACGCAAGAAAAATAAGTCCCCGACAACGGCGTCAAAAACTTGATCGGTGGTAAACACACATGTAACGCAAGCGCACGTATCGCTTAAGTAGTATAAAAATATCGATCCCACGAGGACTTAATTTCTACTGTTGTTATTAATTATTAATGCTAAATGTTTACAGGTATCTATTTGAGGTGAGAAAGGAATGATTTCTTGATTGATTGGTTGAATGTGGATTTTCTAAATAAATAAATAAAAATATAAAACAAAGGAAATTAATAATAAAGAAAACAAACATCTAGGGTTGTAATTCCACACAATATTATTCTAATGATGAATTGATTCTCTTATATATGTGTAATAAATCAGTTTGTTAACTTGGAACACGAAGATATGCAAAAGCCTCTATCGATGGTCAGATGCAAACACCCAAAGTAACCCAATTAACTATATGTCTATGTTAACTAAGTTACCCGAATTCATTAAGTTCAAGTTCTAATTGTGGCTAGCCAGGCCCGACAGGTATATTCCTATCCTGGAAGGAAATCTCCCCTAAAGTGAGATCGTGAGCTATTGAATCTAAGGCTGAAACCTAAAATCCCTTCGTCAAGTTCATTTTAAGTTTACCACATCAATCTTATTGGTGATCAGGCAACAAGAAGCATTAAGCTTAAGATTCAATAAACAGGCCAAAGCATCACACATATATAAAGAAAATCAATTATTAAACTTGTGAATATTGTGTTTCATCATTTCCCTAAATTAAAAATAAAATGTTGGGGTTAGAGGATCCACCTTTACGATTCAAATCTAGAAATCTCTCTTATTATAATATATAAATTTGCATTATATTACCAATTGACCATATAGGTGGTATCCAATTACGTCAGGTTAAAATTAATTTAATTAAGTCCAACCTACCATAAAGGCGGTATCCATTTAACTCAGGTTTTAAGATAATTTATATATTATAAATTAGAGGATATTAATCTAAATTATCATAATTAGGGTTTCACCATTCCCCTAGCTGAAATTAACTACAAAACATAAAAGAAAAATAAACTAATTAAACTATTATTTCTACTAGAAATAAAAATATATAATTAAAAGTACAAAAATTAAACACACAAGAGACAGTCCTTAAATCCTTATTAAGAACCTTAAGGAAAGTCTTGCGCGTCGCGACGCGCGTTGATTGCTGACACTTGTACGCGTTTTGCATGAGATGTTGACACTTGTACGAGCTAATCAATTATTAGCTCGGCGTCGCGACACGTGAAGGCTTGGCGTCACAACATTGATGTCATGATGATGTAAGTGATGACGCGTGTTGGTAGACTGAATTATTATGCTGACTTCATGATTACGCGATGATGACGCACGTGATGACGTAGTGATGACGCGTGTCGACATATCAATAATTGTGCTGACGTCATGATGACGCATGTCGGTAGCATAGTAATTAAGGCGCGTCACGACGCAAAGAGCTTGCGCGTCGCGACGCGTGAATATTGACTTTTCATTTTTTCCATTTTTGTCTGTTTTCAATGTTTTAGCCCCAATTGATTCCATTGAGTCCTAAAACTTCATTTATCTGCAAAAAACACAAAAACACATTAAAACGTTCATAACACTCGAGAAACCATACAAAATATTAGATCAAATTGGTGGTAAATAGTGATATATTTTCCGTTCATCACATATATTAATAGGACAAGCAGAATCGGGTAACGTAGTGGAACACGAAATTTTTTTTTTGATTTTATTGATTTTTCTTGAATAATTAAAATAAACTAATTTATTCTAATCACCCAAATCTGAAAAATTAATTTTGCACAAAAGTCCCAAAATTGCAGAGAACCCCAATATTTGTCCAACTTTTATATTTTGATCATTTTAGTCCTAATTTGTCAATTACAAGCTTAGGTGATTCCCAATCACTACAAAATTGATTTGTATATCTAATATACTTCAAAATTCATCCAATATATGAAAAGCCTCAATTTTGATTTGGGCATAAACCCTAATTTTATCAATTAATCCAATTAACCAAAATTAATTCAATACAACACCAATCAAATCTCACCATTTTGAAATAACTCAAGAACATTTCTAGGTCATTATTGAGTGGCCTAACAACTCTAGAATGGTAACAAGTCATCTAATGATAATTATAAGTCATAATTTTACGAATTAAGCTTATTTTAATTATTACACAAGTATATATTCAATAATCAAGCTTTCAAGAATCTTAACACAAATTGAAGAGAGGGAAAAATAAGCTCACATCATATGTTAAGCTTTGGAATTTCAGAAACAATTTTCAAATAACATAAAAATAGAAAATACCTTATTTTCAAGCTTTTCTTTTGATTTTTCTCTCTAACTCTCTAATTTTATTCTTGAATTCTTAACTTGATCACTTGAAAAATGAAAACAAAACTCCTTTTATACTTATTTTTAAAGCCTTGGACGAAATTCTAGCAAAAAATAAAAAGAATATTTTTTGATTTTTTTAATCTTATTAAAATAAAGCCAAAAATAATTTTAAGACTTAGCCAAAAAAAAAAATCCAAGTTTGCCATTTCCAAGATTTATCTTCATATTAGATAAGTTTTATCTTCACATTAGATATTTTTATTTTAATTACTTTAATTATTTAACAATTAAATAATTAATAAATATAAATATCTAGATATATGTATTATATTTACATTAAATAATCAAAATACATATATTTATTATATATATCAAATATCTTATTTGACAATTAATTAATGTGTATTTAATAAAATCATGTATTAAATACAAATATACATTAATTAGGAAATAACTAAAATATCTCTATGCATGTATTAATTTGTTTAACCATTAAACGATTTATAAATAATCAATGTTGCCCTAGTACTCTATGAGTATATTTCATTATGTGAGACTCTCTAAGTTCAGGCATATAGTCACAAAATCCAATTTTGTATCCATAATTTACCCACCCGTAAATTATGACAGCCACAGATAAACTCACTGAACTATACAGGTCGAGGTCATTGTATACGTATAATCCCTCCGTCACAGGTATCCGGATTATACCAGAGATACAAATATAAATGTCAAATCTCTTTAGTTATAATCTCGTCGACGTATTAATTAACGATCTTTTAATAACACTTAGAACTCACTTTTACAGTGTATCACAAGCCCATGAATTTAACAGATCGCTAACCCATATTAAATATCTATACTCTGAACACATAACTGACAGATCCTTTCTTGATACACACAGGATATCCTGAGAATCAATCCATACCCAACGAACAGGCGGAGGTCTGACCTAAATAGGTCGGTGACGTGACTGCCATCAAAGTGTGGAGGATATCTCATATATCCACAATGGTATCTCGATAAAAAGAATCATTATGTTACTCGACTCGAAAAAATTCTTATTGATGTTGATGTACCATCTACTAATAGTCTTTGGTGAGTCATTCAGTGTTTATCCGATATAGATACCTACATGTCTATATGAGACTCCGAGACTCATGTTTCATAGAGTAATAACCATTGAAATCCTTGATTCCAATATATGATATGTATCTGTCTCTGCGGGTTTATATACTAACCAAGTAATGTAAACCTTGACCAGGAACAATTTAAAAATGATACGGTTATGATACAACTCAATGATAGTTGCGACGCTTTTGCAACAATATCATAATTAATCATTCTAAGGCCTATTACGTCTTTACCATTTAATAAAAGATGTTATATTAAAGAAACTGTTTATTTTATTGAAAATAAAATATTTACATAAGTATTTATAAAGAAATACATCATAAAATTGGCGCTCCGAGCACCAACCGTAACAAATTCCATATGTAATAGAACAAGGTGTGGCCCATGTTGTCATTCTGACCGAAGTCATGTACCCTTATAATACAAACGACGACTTGTCTGTCCTGCGTCAAGGTGAAAGATGTATGTTTCATACTCAATTGTGTTATTGGTGACTGAGAAGGTCAACCTCTTAGCCATTAGTAAGGTTTCTCCTCATGGGTTATCAAAACAATCCTAATTCATGTGCCCTTATAATTTACGGCACCATAAAAAAGTACATCTTCCATCTATGGATCGTTATTGCCTTAACCTCATCATCTGGGAATCTGAACTTATATGGATCCCCTTCATTTGGTTGTTGCGCCAAGAATTCAGCCACGGCTCACCCTTTTATTACCTTTTTGGTGATGTAGTCAATGTTGAATTCGGTTAACAATAGCAACCACATTCCTAACTTTGTGACCAGTGAGGGCGCCGACTGTAAGTATCTCAACAGATTCATTTTGGTGACTACCTGTATCTTGGAGGATTGGAAATAGTGTCGTAATTTCTGCAAGGCGTATACCACTACTAAATAAATTTTCTCGACTTCCCGATATCGTGTCTCATATAACAATATATTTTTGCTAAGATAATAGACTGCGTACTCTACTCTAGTATCATCTTCCTATAACAACATCGCCCTAAGGGCTTTAGATTCTATGTTTGAGTACAAGACTAAACGTTTACCAAGTGTTTGAGGCTTCAACACTGGTGGATTTGTAAGGTACTTCTTAATTTTATCGAAACACTATTAGCACTGCTTGTTCCATTTCACCGACTGATCCTTCCAGAGCAACTTGAAGATCGGTTCACATACCGACTTTAGTTTAGCTATGAACCGACTGATATACTGTATATTTCCCAGAAATGCTCTTACCTCCTTCTCCGTTTTGGGTGCGGGCATCTCCGTTATTGCCTTGATCTTCCCAGGATCCACCTCAATTCCTTTCATGCCCATTGCATGTCCCAATAAGTTTCCGGATACAACCCCGAATAACCCTTTTAGGGGTTGAGTTTAAGATTGTAATTGTCCACCATTTGAATAAATTTCTTCAATGCAACAAAATATTCTTCCCTGGTTTCTGACTTAACTATCATGTCATCGTCATAGATTTCAACCTCCTTATGCATTAAATCATGAAAAATAGTGGTAGCCATCTATTGATAGACAATCCCGACATTCTTCAATCCGAAGGACATAACTTTGTAGAAATACGTCCCATATTCCATAATAAAGGTTGTCTTAAGCTTGTCTTCTTTTGACATGAATATCATATTATATCCAGAAAATCCACCTACAAAAGAGTAGATGGCTGACACGGCTGCTTAATCCACCAAAACATCTATGTGTGGTAGGGGAAAATCGTCTTTTGGGCAAGCACGTTGAGGTCTCTGTAGTCTACACCCATTCTTACCCTCTTGTCCTTATTCGGAACCGATACGATATTGGCCAACCATTATGGATACTTGACTACTTCAAAGAATCCCACATCTACTTGTTTCTTCACCTCTTCTTGGATTTTCTCTGCCCATTCTGGTCTTATTCTGCGGGGTTTTTGCTTCATAAGTCTCATGTTTGAGTATGTCAGTGTTACGTGCTGGGCTATGCTTCTGTTGATTCGAGGCAAATACCTTTGCATATTTTCTTAGTATTCTATCTAATTATTTTCTCTCTTCAGAAGTAACCTCACTAGCAATTAATCTGTTCTTAGGATTTTCACATGTACCAAGATTAAATGCTTCAATTTCAGTTGAATTAATGTCAAATATGCTCATGTCATGATGTGTGCTAAAAGAGAAAGAGTCAATCAAGTAGGCAAAGTCATTAATTTTATTCATTTTTAATGCAAGATTACAATCAAATAGTTCAAGTATAAAAACATTTTCATAATTTTCTTCCTCTTTGATTGCCTCTGAGTCTTCCAATATCAACCCTTTAAGTTGGAGCAGCTCTTCCTCTTATCTGACTTATGCTTTCTTTTCTGACTCTACACCATTTTCTTCCTTCATCACTAGCCTTCCCTCACAATCCATCACCTCAACAAATATCTTGAAGCCAGAAAAATTCCATTATGAATTCTTCATTTTAAGATTCAAGAGTATTTTGTTTGCTTAATAAATTGTTGAACCTAACCATTGACTTCGCATGGTTTTGGTGTTCCCTGATATTTGGCTTTCACAAAAAAATCAGTCAGTTTCATCCATTTCTTCTCGG
The DNA here is from genome assembly GCA_019454045.1 of Zanthoxylum bungeanum. Lineage (NCBI taxonomy): Eukaryota > Viridiplantae > Streptophyta > Magnoliopsida > Sapindales > Rutaceae > Zanthoxylum > Zanthoxylum bungeanum. The sequence goes on along the minus strand of SKCR01039087.1, from coordinate 77,066 downwards.
GCTTTGCATATTCTCCATCGGAACAGTACCTCAACCCATTCTTAGTAGTTTGCCTCTTGAAATCTGACAGTGTGCTTACACCTTAGCCTCGGGCTCGTAGTCTGGTATTGGGTTTAAACTTCATAGTCTAAAAGATCTTTATGTTTTCCTTCATCTTCTGGGCAACTAATCCATTTGTTCCTTCAGTTTTTGAAGTTCATCTTAGGAATTGGCATTCTTGTTTACATCATATTCTGCCATATCATCGTCTAGAGTAGTGATTTCTTCAGCCGTCCTGTCTATAGGCTCCATGTGCCTCCCCTCACCAGTCTCGGCCCCCGCAGCCTGATGCGTCGTCAAATTGGCCATAGCATTGGCCAAAGTCTGTAATTGTTCATCAATTCTGTCTAGGTTAGCTCTAGTTGATCTACACATGAACCTTCATCATTGGCCATTTATGAGCTTGTTGATTGCTTTCTGACTAGCCTGTCTTTTTCTCTAACCCAATGTACTGCTATGATGGCTAATGTATGTATGCATGTAATGCATGAGATGCATGATAGGCTCAATCTTCAACATGCATCTTTCCAACATTATTCCTCTCACACCCGTGGTAAGTCCAATATCTTCATTAGATTTGGCTTAGCTTATGCACCAACAAGGGGTACACAAACGTGTTCCCTCCTATGATAAATGGTAAACCTTGTCTACTTTGATTCATTTCCATCACTAAAAGACAAAGGCTATCCATTTACATATAACTAGGCTTAATATAAGGATCGTGCCAATGTTTAAAAGTGACGGATTGGACCCTTGGTAATAACAGTTATTGGGGATAGGCTTTAAAATATTTAGGGATGTCCAAATGGGCCAAAGTAAGGCGTACCCTCCTAAATGAAAGCCATTACAAATATCAGACTCATGCATTTAGCACATTCGGGCCATAACCAGATATTCTAGGCCCATCTAGATTTTCATAAAAGTTGGCCCATCAATATTTCAAAGTGTTCAACCAAATTATCATGAAACATAAACTTGTTCCAGTGAAAGACCCAAGAAATTTGCATTCAATGGGAAAGTGATTAAACGACTTCAAATGATAAGGGCCCAAAAGACAAGCATTGAGGAGGATTTTTTCTATTGGGTGGAAACTATAGGCTTATATGTAGGCTTGATACAGGATTCAGGCTTAAGCTCTCATCAGTGAAGGCTCTTTCACAATTAGATCTCCCCACCTAATGGTTCAATCGACCAATGAACGCACCATTTTTTTTACCCATAGATACGTGACAACGAGTGATGATTATTATCACATAAAGATCCATCGCCTTGAGCGATTTCACGATATGCAACACCATTGGGGTTTCAGGGGTTTGCAAAAGAAATAAAGACATGGTTAACCTCAATCTAGCCATGGATACTACAAGGCATTTTTTCGGGCCAATTCTCTATCCCCAGTGGAGTCACCATCTGTAGAAAAGAAACTGGATTTACCACTATGCCTGTGACATCGGTGACGGCGGTATTATTGGGCTCGCAGCCCGTAGAGAGTACGGATATCCCACAGAGGACTGACCAAAGAATAAAATAGTCACCACCTAGTATAAGACACTGGGAATGATTTAAGGGCGCACTACACCCCTTGTAAGGTCTGACTTTACCCATTTGTGTTCGAAATGGCCATTTACTGATACCAGTATAATATCCAGGTTTAAAGGAATTATTAATATATCTTATAATGTATTAACACATGGAAGCAATTTATATAACACGCAACAATGCATTAAATAATAAAAGTCAAAAAATACGAATATGTGTACAGCCTCAAGGATCATCAAAGCAGTAGTAAAGTAAGCAGATTAGAACATATATCTACGAAGCCTGGCCGAACATGAACATGGTCAGCTGGATATGTTGTTGGAGGTTTGAAATGTCCGGCCGGACTTATATGAAGTCTAGTCGGATGTGCAGCGTAAACCAGAAAGGCTGAAAACACAAAGTCACACACACATGACAATAATAACAGTTTGGACAATGTTATAGCAACAATAAAACAATCAAGAGCAATGAAAGGCTACCCAGACAGTAAGCAATAATAACACCACAAACAAATGAAATAGATGCGTGTCTGGTCTCGCTTCGGACAAGTCTGGCCATACGTCGCCGGTTATGTAGAAACATAAGTATAGAAACAGAGACATACCAAAGCAGTATAATGATAAACAGCTCAACAGTAAACAAATGACTATAAAAGCGAATAGGATACAACTTATATATCGTCGGACATTCCTTTGTAAAACTGATGTTCGGCTGGACTTATCGCAAGTCTGGCCAGATATCGACCGTAATGCAGGAATATAACAAGGCAGAGACATGCATGGAATGACAACAACAAAGCAACAAGATAATGATTAAACCAAAATGAGACAAATGTCTCATGGGTCTGGCTTCGGAAAGTCTGGCCGGATATTGCTTGGATGTCTGGCCAAGCTATATAGTGAGTTCGGTCGAACATTCTGCTTGTAACCACATACATAAACAAAAATATGCATTAACGGATTAAAGCAACATCAAACAATAAAGACTAGTCATGCAAAACTATCATTTCGTATAATTGTTTCCCAGTGGTACGTGGAGTTGTATCTCGAGTGCATATCATATCACCGTCCATTCAGAAACAGTTATGGAATTTACAACCAGGTTTCCATCCTATATACCAACATGGAGTCATATACAGCCGAATATGTGTTGACTTATGTATGTCTGGCTGGACGTGGGTCAAATCCAGTCGGATATACCATGTCAAAACAGTATTCTAGAGTGAATAGAAATAGGTGCCCTCAGTTTCTCAGGTTGTACCTTAATTATGTTTGGCTCGTAAGAAACCTTTGAAAGTTGGTTGACTTGCTGAGTTGCGTGCTTAAAGAGTTGAAACTCTATGGATTCTCTATTTTACTTTCGGTGTTTTGGGCTCTCACTGTTTTCAACTTCGTTCTCTCTCGTTCTTCACTTTTTCACTCTCGGCTTTCTTTCTTTTCTTCCTCTCGTTCTCATTTTTTCCCTCCTCTGTTTGTGTTGTTCCCATCAATTCGTAAATGAAGCAGTATTTTTATAGGCATTAGCACCGATAGGCTAATCAAAATATTAATGATATATATAAATCCTAAGGAAAATCACCTTAGTAGTTTGGTTTAATCCAACTACTTGGCTGGATAACTGCAGCTCGATACATGTCCGTTCGGATTTAAGATTTCAAATGTATATCTGGTCGGCTGCTGATGTTAACATCTGAGAGAGCTCTGGCCGGACATAAGGGATGTCCGGTTGGGATTTGGCCATTTTCTGAATTCTCTAGAGTTTCTATCCATTCCGACATTGAATCATGCAACTTTCCAAACTTTCAAGTGATGCTCAATACAATGTCTGCACGTATGATAGAGTATGTTTGGCACGCAAATTATTTCTCGAACCCTTAAACCTTCATGTCCTTACAGAAGGTAATTTATTAGGAATATTCTCTATATTAAAATCTATGAAAAAATCAACAGCAATATTGAGCCACAAATTTTTTTTATACAAATTATTTGCGAAATAATATTGTTAAGATGTTGAAAACACATCTCGTAATTTTTTTTAATTTTACATTTTCATCTAAGTATTATTATTAGATTAATAATATTCATATAAAAAAAATTACACAAAAACACTAAAAGATAAAAATAAAATAAATTTATTTTTGTATTTAATGTTTTTGTTTAAATTTTTGTAATTTTCATTTTTTTTTTTTTAATATTATGGGGGTGTATTGAATTAGGATTTTAAAAGACTATTTTAAGTTAAATAAGTCTTGTGGTATTCAATTAAGACTTTTAAATAATCTAAAAAGTTTTGTGGTATTCCATTAAGACTTTTAGGACTTTTTAAATAGGTTGTCCAAATTCAGTGGTATTCAATCAGGACTTTAAACAAATAATAAAAAGTCTTATGGTATTGAAAAACTTGTTGATTTTGAAGGATTTTTTTATATGTGGGATTGTGTGAGACTTTTTAGTAGAAAATATAAATATCAAATCCTATAAAAAAATCTCACCCTAACCCATCAGACTTTTGACAGGAGATTTTTTTGAGGCTAGAGAAGAGAAGAAAAACAGACTTGTGAACTCTTCGTGAACAAGATACTTTTGTGTTCCAATTTTTTATTATGTGTGGATCGATTTTATTTGTGAATGAAAAATAGATAGATTGATGATCTAGGTTTATTCCTGAAATATTTGATTGTTGTGTCTTTTTCGCTGTTGCTGTGTCTTTTATTGAATCTCAAAGTAATCTCACTGTGAATCCGATTTTAAAGATTAAAAACTTCCAGTTTGATTTTTCAACCTTAAAAAAATTGTTGTTTTTGTAAAGTACTTACTCTCTTAACCCACCACAATCTGTAAAATGGCTTTAGAAGTAGTATTCACATATCAATTTCAGAATAAAATAATTAATGATGTGAACGAATTAAAAGCTTTTAATCTCAGGCTGAAAGCCATTTTGAAATGAATTAAAAGCCATTTTGAACGAATATATACCAAACCTATATATTTTAATCATGTTAGGATTTGTTGAACTATTTTTTTATCATTCCCCTTTAGGTTTTACTTTGATTGAATTAATTCAGTTATAATTTGGTTGAACTATTGTTATTATAATTTTTTTGTTTAAGAAATTTGAATATTAGCTTTTACTTTGATGAATATTTGATGTACACAGGATGATTTATTGGTATCAATTTATCAAAAAAAAATTAACTTATCAATTATTTTTAGTTTTGATATTTCACTTCTTATAGATTGTGTTGGGATGAATTTTATCATCAAATTCCGTTTGCTGTATCAATCTTGATTATATGTTCCTATACCCTTTGAGCTAAATGCATCGTTTGAAAAAAATATATATTGTTTGTTAACATCCAATAAATTTTCTTAATTTATTGTTTTGCAGCCTCATATATATATATATATTTATGGATGTATAATGTCACAATCGCACATGTACGAAGGTAACGACATAGAGGAAGAAGAAATAATGACGAAGATATGGATGATGAAGAATTTTATGAAGCCATTTATTGTTCAATGATGGCAATTTATTCAATAATGCATGTGTTAAATCAGTTTTTGTTTATGATGCGTGATGAACATATATTAGCTTTTTTTTTTTATGGTTCCATTCCATATAATATCTATTTTTAAAAAAAAGAAAAAAAAATTATATGTAATCTTTTCAAATCTTACAAATTCTTATGATATAAATCTTTTAAAATCTTATAACTAAAAAATCTTTATTAAAAAAAATGTCATAAAATCTTATAAGTCATTACATTCTTTAAATGTCTTTTAAAATCTACTGGACTTATTTATCGATAAATAGTCTTTTAAAATCTTAATTGAATACACCCCAAATATGAGCTTGACAGTTGGTACAAAGAATTTTTGGTTATTGAAATTAGACATGGCTAACGGTTCGGTTCGGTTCGGTTCCGGAATTCAAAAATCAGAAAAAGCCGGTTTATTTTTGGTTTAGTTCTTTATTAAAGAAGAAAAATGTGATTTGGTTCCGATTTTGAACCGAAACCGAATCTAACTTCAAGATTACAATTACACATACCGAACTTAAATGGATTTCGATTAGATTTTGATTTTGTAATCGGATTCGGATGGAACCGTAACCTTACGACTTCATCCGGTTCGATTCCAGTTCAATTTTGATTTCGAACCGGAACATTGGTCTGGTTTAATTGAAATTACACAAAAACCAAACTACTTATCTTGTTTCTAATATTTTTTTTTAATCTTATTTTTAAAAAAAAAAATAAAAAATAAGAAACCAATTTTGTAAAACAAAGGAAACAGCAGCCGTTAAGTCAGAAACTCAAAACCATGAATTAGAAACTAACATCGATGCACGTCTCGAGCAAGATTGGAACAAGTCATCAACAGTAACATATCAAAATTTACACTCGCAATGAAGAATTAGATTCCATCAATTATACACACGCAAAAAAAAAAAAACCCTTCTTACTATCATTTTCTCTTCATAATCTATGTACTCTCCTTGTCATCACAGCTACTGAATTGTAAGGAACCATTCTCTCTGCTGAGATCTCATCTGGTTTTTGTTTTTAATTACTAAACTTGCAAAATTTATGAATAGTTTGTGTTTTTTCATCTGGGTTTTTTGGGTTATGAATTTTCTTTGTTTTGTGAATGATTTTAACATCATGGTGTTTGACGTAATTCATAATTTTAAGTTGGTCTTGTATGTGAATGTGATATGAAAATTTGTGTATTTGACTGAACATGTATAGTATTTTGATTGGCAATTCAACTTGTTTCTGTGATTAAATTTAGTTTAGATTGATCATTTTAATATTAGAGAAGTGATATGAATGATCCATAGGAGAATTTGAGAGTGTCTTGCTTTTTTATTGACTTCTAATTGGTGAATGAGCACGTGTTAATGGAAAATCCCTCTAAATGTCAATTTTTATCCATTCAAGGACGGAGATGTGATTATCCTTGACAAGGATTGCTTTTTTGATAGGAAACATGTAGAAATTATAGACATTAAAATTAGGACAAGCTGAAAGAAATAACTTAGGATCTTGTGGTTTTTCTAGGTGGGTAACGTTAACGTCCTTTCAAATCCTCAGGTGCAGTTCATCACAGTGTTTAAAAATACGTTTCGAGGCGCCGCCTCGAGGCGCCGAATCGCCGCCTCGAGGCATCGGCGCCTCGAGGCGGCCGCCTAATGCACTGTAGCCAATTTTCCCGCCTTTCACCGCGTGAGGCGGCCGCCTCGCGCCGACTCGGCGTGAGGCAGTCTGAGGCGGCCGCCTCACGTTCATAAATTTTTTTTTTTTTTTTTTCCCACCAAAACGTCGTCGTTTTGACTTCTTTATAAACAAAAAAAAAAGATTGTAACTGTTGTTAATGAATTTGTTCTTTGCGTCTAGGGTTTTTGGATGATGAGCCATCTGATGATGACAGAGATTTTGACCCAAGCTTCATATCGCTAGACACTAATGATAGCTTATTTAGGGATTAGTTATCAATAATTTTTTGAACATACTATGAATTATGAAGAAGTTAATGTATTTTGGATTAGTTATCAATAGTTTTTTGAACATACTATGAATTATGAAGAAATGAATGTATTTTGGATTATTTTTCCGATTTACGATCGAGGCGCCCGCCTCACGCCTCAATGGTCGGCCGCCTCGAGGCGCCGCACCGTATTTTTAAACATTGGTTCATCATCAGATTAAACTAATAAATATTGATGATAAGTTTTCCATTTCCCATCTGTTTTCACCATTTTAGAATGCTTGCTGATTGGTGTCTATGCTTCCTTCAAGAGTTTGTTTCTATGAGGACTGATTTTTTTGTTAAATATCCTGTCCTGAAGATCACATGTCAAGATCAGTCTCTGAAAGCAGATAATTACTTACTTTGTACATTGTCAAGAAAAGAGTCATTTAAGGTAGCAGTAATATTTTCTTGATAAACGGTTGCATGTTTATTAATCATTATACTCTACGATATGGTAGACAATGATTTTGCTTTCCGTGGATCTTTTACATGTGAGAGCCCTTCCAATGAATAGCACCTTTATAGTATGTTTTTCTGTCAACATTATGATTAGTTATCTGCAAAACTATTAACTACTTGCATTATTCCTTGCACAAGCATTATTTAAAATCTCTTACATTTAGCTAGAATCGGATGAAAATTTTTTTCTTGGTTGGTAAGTTATTTCTTTAATTTTTTTTTGTAAAAAAAATTTCCCTCTCTTGACCTGTGTTCTACATGCAGTGGAATGATGTATAAATAAGTGATGCCTTATTGAACTAGTTGCTTACAAGTTAGCTACGTCCATAAATTTTTAATTAATTAGTGGTATGGGGGGGTAAGAAAAAATGAACAAGTATAGGTTTTCTAAGACATTTAACTTTGAAGGCACCCATTACATAAGTGAAACTCCTTGAATGCTGCCCATAATTTTTTGATATACATGGAGCAATTAATTCTTCCCTCTTAAAGATTTGATGTCTTGTACTTGTTGAACAGTCAACATCCACCCCTCTGTCTGTTTATCAGTGTCTGGAAGTTTTTATTTTTTTATTTTTTATTTGTGTGTGGTTGGGGCCTTGATCCTTGATGTTATATTTATGTGGATCTAATCAAAGCAATATTCCCCTTCCGTTTATAGTGACTAGTTCATGGTTGCCATGGTTGATGTGCATAAATGGATGGAGAAGTAATGTACAACTTCTCCAAATATCTCTTATCTCAATGGTAAATCCAAAGGTTTCCCGCCATCCAACAATATGCTATAGGCCTATACGACCCTCAGATTTAGAGATTTTACAGAAACTCCATGCCGATGCTTTTCCAATCAGGTAATATTTCCATACTGTGCTTTCATGTGGGTTCTAAAACTACTCAAGTTGCATTTTGAAGAAAAAAGCATTCATCTTTTCAGGTATGAGTCTGAATTTTTCCAGAATGTTGTGAATGCACGTGATATAGTGTCCTGGGGAGCAGTAGACCGCAGTCGGTCTAATGGTCGCAGTGATGAACTTATTGGATTTGTTACTGCACGAATTGTGCTGGCAAATGAAAGTGAGGTGGGTCCTCTTTCTGTACAAGTGTGTGACTTGCTTTTATGCTTTTGACTTAAAGTTATGGGTTTTAAATCTTAATTGCTGAATGCTTGCCGTATGTGATGTAGCACTAGCACCACAAGATGTGTCCAATCCTGAGTAGAGTCGACGAAATCTGGTTGAATAATTCAAGAACATCTGATTTCAAAACCTTTATTGACAATTTCTGAGGCTATTTTCACCTTTGAAACCCCATGGTAAATAGAAATGGCTATAACCTTGCTCTTGAATAGATTGAAGTATGCTGACATGTTGAGTGCTTTAACTATTTCGTTTTTTTTTTTTTTTTGTATTTGTTTGAGTGCAAAAAAGTAAGGGTAAGATCGCGTACATATTGAATCATTCCCAAAGCCCACAGTGTAAGAAGCCTCACGCGTTGGGCCATTTTTTTTTTTGGGTTAAGAATGTATCTTATTAGGCATTACAACTCAAAATTTTAAGTTATTAGGTGAGAGGCCAACCATAGTATAAGTAGCCATATCAAATTCTAAATCACAACGGCGATGCATACACTAATACTATCCCTCTTGTGCTAGCTTAACACAATACTTAACCAGAAAAGGATTGATGCAGTCTGAAACTTAAATCAGTGGGGATAATCAAACACATAAATTAGTAAAAGCTTGACTCTAATAGTCTAATACCTTGCTAAGAAAATCTAACCCAAATGCTTTGGTTATTTGAAGTTTCATTTATTATACAAGTGATTTTAAGAAATATTAAATTTTAGTGTTATTATATATGACACACAAACAATTCGTAATACATCAAATTCAAGCTGATGCATTTTGTAGTTAATTGAAAGCTTAGTTTCCGCTATTAATTTTCTTTCTGCATTTTATGGATTCATTTCAATTGACATCCACCTTGCAGATTGGAGATTTGCTCAGTTACGATTCATTGAAATCAGATCAAACACTAGTCTACATTCTGACTTTGGGAGTAGTGGAAACTTATAGAAATCTTGGAATAGGTGGGAGCTTTCTCATGTGATATGATGCTTGAAACTATTGTTTTCCTATAATCATTAATTTGGTTGAGGTTGGATTTGCAGCTTCTTCTCTTATTAGTGAGGTCATCAAATATGCTTCAAATATCCCAACATGCCGTGCAGTTTACTTGCATGTGATCTCTTACAACATTGCTGCCATCCATTTGTACAAGAAAATGTCATTCAAGTGCGTGCGAAGGTTGCATGGTTTTTATTTAATCAATGGCCAACATTATGATTCATACTTGTTCGTTTACTATGTAAATGGTGGCCGCTCTCCCTGCTCGCCATTGTAAGTTCAATTCATATTTTAATACTTGCTACTTGTTATTTGTACTTTTCTGCACCGAGATTATTGTGCACATATTTTCCTTATTTGATTGAATGACCCACCTAGGCAGTGTAAGGTAGAGCTGACCTATTTAGTTGGTAAGGCAAAGATGACTGAGCTAAAATACTGATTTTTAGGGTGTAATAGGGAGGATCAGTTTGCTAACTTTTCTTGGGATCAATTTTTGATCTTGGGGATTTTTCAAAATTTAGAGGGATAGGAACAGGGCGGAGCCAACTCAGGCCTACTGGGGATACACCTGCTGAAAAGTAACAATAGCCCACTGTTGACTGTTTACGTGATTTATCTTTTCATTTTAGTTTTCTTCATCTTCACTTTTGACATCTGTAGACGCTAGATTTCACCCGAGGTCCACAATCGAGATTTCGTTGAGAGGGACACTAGCGATCCTGCAAAACAAAGAGGTAGGGTGAGCGTGGAGATTCTACCCACCGGTGTGGTGGATGCCGTAAGCACTCCGACGCCCAAGTCAGTAGAGGAAATGAGCTATTAATACCATAGGATGAGGAACAAGGGCAAATATTACCTTGATCCCCGTGTGATGCCGTGAGGGCGGTAGGTTGGTGATTACGAGAGCTCTGGAGAGAATGTAATTAGGCTATGAGTAGGAGAGCTTGACTGCCCCTTCCTCGTGGTCTTTCTTCTCTTATATACTTACTCTCAGGAGGTGTGTATATTTACTGCACTTGATTGCTCATCCGTTGGGTGTTGATAACGGCCGATTTCATGAGGGGTAATTATTGTGTTTGCCCGTTAGAGGCTGGAAACGGCTGGGTTATGAGAGGTGTTTATGAGTCCGAGCGTTTCGTGGGCTGGCGTATGGTCTGCCTTGGTCATGGCTTTGATATGGGGTATTTCATTGTGTATGGGCCCGTGGATCTCTGGGCCTATATATAATAAAGTCAGGGCTTCCTTTAGTGTGTGGGCTTGAGGCAGTAACTTGGGTCTGGACCTTATGTTGGGTACAGTTATGGGAGTCTAGGGTGTATTTAGTATTGGGCCTGAAGTAAAAGGTCAGAATTGCCCTTGGCCCAAATTTAGCCCGTACAACATCTTCACTTTTAAGAGTTTCTTATTCTCACTTTAAAGTTTGGTTATTTCACCTTCATTTAAAAAAAAAAAAAATTAAGTTAATTAAATTTTAGTATATGATTTTTTGAAAATGAGGTATTTCATTTCAAGTTAATCTTGATTATCATTATGTTTGTGTTAATTCCAAAAATCTCGTATTATACTAAGAGGTCTAAGTAATTTAATAAGCTAAAATTAACTTTAATATTTTTAAAACCAAAAAAAATTATAGAGAATTATATGAAAACATAATAAATTAATTAAAAAAAATTCGTGTTTATTAATTTTGTAGATTTTTTGTTTGCCCAATTGAACATTTTTCTAGCTCTGCCACTAGAGAGTGGTTTCTTCATGTGAATAGTTCCAAGATTTGTGTATTGCTTTGTTGTACATCCTTCTCAAGTTGTCAAAAATTAGATTTTGATGCAAATTTGCTTAGGAACCTGGCAAGAATGGAAATGGTGGTGAATTGGAATTAATTTATTGTAATCACCAGGTCATACTAATTTGAAAATTTCAGTGTTCTAAAACGCGCTAGGCACTAGTCGGGCGGCGAACCAGTTTGCAAACAATTAAAACCTAATATTTTCCAATATCATAAATAATCCAAATCATATAAATTCAATCAAAATGTAATAAAATATAAATTGAACCATATGAAACATCATTTACAAAGTTCATGTTCATCATCCTTTAACAAAGTTAATTTTAACTAAATCTCTAATTCTTTTTCATCTATTTCAAACTCATTATCCTTAGATTCTTCATCAGAATCAAAATGTTCTTCATCAAGTTCTCTGTATTCGGCATTTCTAGTGCTTTTCCGAGGTTTTAACATTTCATCTGCCTCAGATGCTTTTCCAACCATTCTCCAAGTAAGCCCCGAACCGGGCTCTACTTCTTCATCATCACCAGATTCACCACCCTCAACAATCCGTCTTTGTGCATTAGTAGCATCTTTTGCGAGTAACACGTCCAATTTCTTATCCTTCTTCTTTTGTGCTTGTTCTGCAACTTGACATTAAAAGAAACAAAGTCTAGATTGTTTAATCAATTCACATCTAGTCTATTCATTTTCTTCGTGTGAATCTACATAAATAATGTAAATAAATCAATTTTTATTAATAATTAAAAAATAAAATAATCAAATATTTAACTAATGTTAAATATTTACTCCTGTAAAAGTGCTCCAATTTCGTTCGCACCCGGATGAACTAGTGGTTAATGAAAGTATCATTTTTTCCATTTTTAGCAAGTTAGGTGTATGATGTCCATATGTGAAACTAAAAATTAACATAAATAGTTTAAATGAAATGTACTAAATCTTATATAATATGCAAAATAATTCAAATGAATACTTTTTTTTTACCTAGATTAAAAGCATCAATAGATACCCGACATGCTTTTACCCCACTTCTTTACCAAAAGCTTAATCTTTTGTCTCATACGAAGCCAACTCATCATTTATCACTTTACTTTGCATGTCAATGCCATTGGGAAAGAAAGCTTCCACAACCGTAAATACCTCATTCATTACATTCACATCGTATTCAATGCTTGTATCATTATAATAATAGTAAGGATTTAATAGATAAGCGACACAATACAATGGAGTATCAAGCCGACCTTCGATTTTGCTATCAATAATCTCCAAGATTGGCAGATAATTACTCTCAATATTGTTCAATGCCTCATTTATCTCTTCTTTTGCATTTTTTAGCTCTCCATATACAAAGCCCATGGATGGCTTTCTATCCCCATCAACTAATCAAAGCACCCTCACCAAAGGTGCAAACACCTTCAAACATTGACTCACACCATTCCAAAAAGAAACACTCATCACTGTGGCAAATGTCGTTTTCCCTTTAGCTTGCTTCGACCATATACACTCATCTCATTCTGTACTAGCAAACATGGTTCGCAGACTTTCTTTTTTCTCAATCAAACTTTGTAAAGTTAAGAAAGCTGAGGCAAACCTAGTTACTCCCGGTCTCACTATGTCCCTCTGTTTTGTAAACGATCCCATCATGGACAAAGTCTTGTGATGGGCATACATAAAAATGGTGAAAGTCTTGGCACTATCAATGATTGTTTTGTACCTCGATAATTTCCCAATACTTTCAAGCATGAGGTTTATGATGTGAGTAGCACATGAACTCCAAAAAATATTTGGCATCTTCGCCTTCAACAACTTTTTCGCGGCTATATTGTTTGAGGCATTGTCGGTTACCACTTGAACCACATTTTTCGCCCCCACTTGTTCAATACTTGTCATAACATACTGAAAAATGCGCTCAGCACTATGCGCTACATCGGAACTTTCCTTTGAAGAAATGAAAGTGGTACCTATTGTGCAATTAACACACAAATTCATTATACTTCTCCTTTTCCTATCACTCCAAGCATCTGTCATGATCGAACACCCGTTCTCCTTCCACTCCTTATCGTTTTGTTGTAGAAAAACTTTAACGCTTTCAACTTCCTCTTTCAATAATGGATCCCTCAATTCATATTGGCTAGGACCTCTGAAACCCGGTCCAAATTGACCCACTGCCTCCATCATCGCTATCTAGCTATCATTGTCAATGGCATTGAAAGGAATACCGAATTCATAAACCCATTTAGCAACAAATCGCTTCACATTATGTGTCTTCTCTTTAAAAAGTGCTTCATTAATATTTTGTTGCTGCATTGTTTTACCATCACTCATTGAAGAATCAGGAGGGGTTACCATTGTCCACCTATCCAAAGGGCCGCAATACCGAGGGGGTCTTGAATCTAAATCTAACTCTTCTTCAATTTCACGAATTTCATCTTCTTCATCGCCCCCAATATTAACTTCTTGTCTTATCTCACTCACATGTTTCTCTTTTCTTTTCTTTTTTTCCTAGCCTCTAAAATGGCTTGTCTACACTTCTCCTGATCCTCTTTACTAGACTTTGGACATTTTGCAACATTCCCCGATATATGCCCAATATGTTCTTTCATTCTGTAAACTCCTCCAGAAAAAGTTTTTGAACATAAATTGCATTTAACTTTATCCAAGTTATTCAGATCCACTAAAGCTTCATACTCCCATCCAACATCATTCGAGTTCCGTTTAAGAACAGGACTACACTCCGAATTAGAGGCCACGGAAGAAGAAATCATGTCCTACTAAGAAAATGAATCAATTAATTTAATTAGTAATTACTACTAAATAATACTAATAGCTAATTAGTTATTAATTATTAATTAATATGCCCAAGTAATAGTTAATTATTTAATATCACCATCAACCTTAAAATTTATTTACCTTTATCTTTTTTTTTGTAATTTATTAACTAATTTAATTAGTAATTATTACTAAATAGTAAATATTAATAGCTAATTAATTAGTTATTAACAATTAACTAACAAAAAAAACACTCAATTTATATTTAGGCCTTTAGGAATTAGAGTAATAGGATTTTAGGTCAAATTAATAAAATTAACAAAATAAGGAATAAACCAATTTATTTCTATTGGAATTAAAAAAGTAAAAAAATAAAACCTTTCCGTGCGTGATGACTGGTGACTGATGACTGATGACTGATGAGAACGTGAAGAGAAGCTCAAAAGAGAGAGAGCAAAGGCAGAGAGAAGAGAAGCTCAAAAGAGAGAGAGAGCAGAGGCATAAGAGAAATATGGGCGAGAGAAGAGGATTTTTTTTTTTTTTTTTTTGTTTAATATAAACCAACCCCCAAAACGACACCATTTTGGGGGTTTAATAAACCCTCCAAAACGTCGTCGTTTTTGTCCCCCGGAAAAAAAAATAGCAGCGCCTACGCGGCCGAGTCCACGCGATTACCACCACCGATTTGGTGGTAATCGCCGCGGCTGAGCCGTGACGAGCGAAATCGCGCTTCCTAGGTGGCGCGTTTTCGAACACTAGAAAATTCCTTAATTGCTTATTGTGCTTGAGGTTCATAGAGAAGCTATGTCTCTTCTTAGTAACCTGAAGGTAGAGGGTTCTTCAATCTTCTTTCAGCACTTTCTTCTCGAGTTTGTTGGTTCTTTAAGCATTTTTCTGGCACTGTTAGAGCTGGTAGCGAGGAAGCCTATTTTTTGCATGGAAATGTGTTTAAAAGAAAAATACTTTTGTGGGAATTTTTTATGTTGACTTGAGGTTTTATTCCCTTTCTTTCTTTAAATTTAAACGCTGCAGTAAGAAGTATTATTAGAGATTTTTGAAGGTATTGGATTGGCCGCTTATTTGTTTCTCATTACCATTTTATTCTGCAGGGAGCTTGTAACAGTTGCAGTGAGTTACATGAGGAGGGGTCTTAAGTCAGTGGCTGCAAGGCTGAGGCAGAATGAAGAGAAGTGGCCGAAATGGGTGAAATGTAAAGAAAGCCGACGTCTTGTAGCAGCACAAAGCAGGAGAAATCTCGCAGCTGAATGTTCTGGGTGTGAGTGTGTTTAATATGCCTTTTTAGTGAATGGTATGATAAAT
Source organism: Zanthoxylum bungeanum (assembly GCA_019454045.1). Lineage (NCBI taxonomy): Eukaryota > Viridiplantae > Streptophyta > Magnoliopsida > Sapindales > Rutaceae > Zanthoxylum > Zanthoxylum bungeanum. Next base: position 61,489 of record SKCR01039087.1, on the reverse strand, counting down.
CTGAAGAGAAGAGCGCAGAGGTCATGAATTTACTTCTTTTCATTCTATTATTTATCTTTACGCTTCATATTTCTGGTCATGAAATAAATTATCACTGTAATGATCTTATAATCTTCAGTTAAATAGCGGTCTTCTTTATAAGCTATAGTTGGATTTTCTTTGTGGGCGAATTTCATATTAATTCCCCGAGTTTGATTGGCTCTCTCTCTTCTAAGATAAGCAGGGAGACGCTAAGATCAGTTGCTTCTTCACTGCCATTCGCTATGTAAAAAGCATACGTATTTGTATAAAATCTTATAACGTATCAAAAATAAGTATTTGACTGGGAATACTACAATGGGATATGATATGTTTGATGTGTATTTAATTGTTAGCCTAATTCTATGGTACTGATGGATTTAATGTGCAGCGATAATTTTTTTTTAATGGCATGTTTTAGTTAATTTTTGGTTTATTATTTGATGCTTTGTGATATAAATATAATGTTGTGCGCGCTTCTGTTTAAAGTTATCTGCATTTGCTTTATACTAGCTTAGCAGTTGCAACAGTTGTATTGCTTTTATGTATTGGTTAACATAGTTCTTCTCTGATGCGGGCGTTTTCATTTTATAGAATGTAGAAACCCGAATTTCAACGCGGTTGTAATTTTTTTATCTTTTAACGAGACATCCGTATGTTATAAAATGCGATCGACCTGACATCAATGATTAAGAATTAAGATAGTTCAGTACATGGTTATATTTAGCGCAGGTAACTATTTTTGATAGTGAAGATCTTTCTGCGGACTGTGCCCAGAAAGACCTGCACTTAAAGCCCAGGTCAAGTGGCATTGACCAGGCAGCTTCCGGCGCTGACATCAGCTTCGTCGTAGGCTTCGGCTGAGATTGTTACCAACCCTTACAACCATGGCCTCTACCATGAATCCTTGGATTATCAGGTTGAGTTTGTGACAGCTTGTAAGAACATTTTTGGAAGCAGAATTGAAATATGTTCAAAAATCTAGAACTTCAAGGGTTTAACTGAAATTTGTTAAATTTTCATGTAAATTTTATTATTCAGCCCCTCAAGTTCACTGTTTTTATGTAATATTCCTTTTTATTCTGTTTTTTCTATATTGTTGAGAATTATCACCTAGGGATGGAAGATTTTTTTTTATTGTGATGGGATTTTTAACGGGATGAAATTTGAGATATTTAATTTGTAAACGAATTGGAGCGGATCAAAAAATAATCCTGCTATTTTTTTTATGTATGCACAATTACACAAACACAATTTGATATATTGGAAACAAAAATCTTAATTACTAATTTGCAACAAAAAAAAAAAAAAAAAATTAAAATGATGACATATAATTGAAATGTATAATCAAAATATGGCTGGCACTATATTATTTTGCTTGTATTTATTTAGATTTTAGCTAAAATGACGTAAAATGCACGTCATTTTTCTAAATATTCAAAGAAATTAAGTTTTTATTGTTTTTACTTTTATCATTTTAGTTTCTAATTACACTTCTTATGTTAAATTGTAAATAGAAAGACACAAAATTTAGGGTTCTATTTGTCAAAAGGGAGGAAGGATTTTGTAAGTTAAAAAACTCACATTAATAATGTGCATTAATGTAATAGATAATTTAAAATAACTCAGAGACTTACATAGTAAAAGTAAAATAATTAGGGACCTAAGTGTTATTTTCAAAACTTCAATTTAACATACAAAATAGCAAAAATAAGAGATTCAGCTCCTCGCAAAGGACGCTGAGCTCTTTGCCTCTCACTTTAATTCGCAGAAGCCCTCAAGCTCAAACCGCGCTCTTTCATTTCACAGTTGCTTTTCACTAATTGGGTATCTTTTCTTTTATATTTTCTTCAATTCGTTTTGATTTTGTTGTTGTTTTAATAACGGTTTGATTTTCTTTTTCGGTTGTGCTCCAATTCTTCGAAGTATGTTTCTGTTTAGCTTATTAATTTTTATAATATCAACTTATGTGGGCAGTGGCAGAGTATTAATTTGCTTCTGACATCATTCATTCTGGTATTTTTGTTGAATCTAGATATAGAACTTGAAGTTTAAGCGTGGTTGTAACTGAGCTGATTAATTTTTTATTTTTCCAAAGTAGCTAAATTTCACCTGAATGCCCTAGAGTTATGTTAGGAGTGATAAAATCTTGTTTCTTTAAGTGGTCGCGTTGCTTGATATGAATACGTGGTTAAAGGAGATAGTGACAAGTTTTCATCAATCTTCTACACGATTATTCACAATGCTTGTATTTTTGGTGCAGTTGGAGGAAATTTTTATCAAATTGAAGGGGGGGAAAGGGAAACCTTTGAATTTTTTGGTTTCAATTTTTAATTTTTCTGCCTGGCGGGTATGATTGATTTAGGGAATGATTCGCAGTGTTTTGTATAATTACATCGAGCTCTTATGGAAGGCCTCCAAAATAAGGGTAACAGAGTTCAAAGATGACAAAAACGATAACTGTAATGTGATTCTATTTCTAGGTATCAATATGTGCCACATGCGGGCCATGCCTGTGCATTAGGTGTCACTGTATCAGTGCACATCTTCAGTAGAGCCTATTTATACATGCAGGAGAGTAAGTGAGTGTTATGACTGTTGTTAGAAGGCAATCAAGCTACCCTTTGTTGTTTCAAAATCCGGGCAACCATTCTGGTTTCGTTAACGGAGCTCATGAGAAAGGACCTTTGTATGGAAACAAAAAGGTAGAAGGGGGAAGGGAGGGGATATAATGGTGAATTCCTGGAAGTGGATGAAAGAAGAAGAGATATTGAAACTATCCTTTGTCTAGTTTCTTTATTCTGAAAATGACCATGTTTTTGGTCTTATTTACGCTTGAGTTTTCTCAGCAATCATTAAAAAAATGACCAAGTTGTAAGTTAAAATTTCCGACTTTTACTGAAACAAGTATTGTTTCATTGCGTGTGTTTTTTGACCGGAGCTTTGCATCTGTACAGAAACAAATTAATAAATAGAAAGTGCATATGTTCTTAACATTTCTCTCTCTCATGCATTCATATTAGTTAGCTTTTAGGAATGTGCTTGACAAAGTTGTAAGATTGATTAGGACATTACATACAACCTTGTGAATGATTGGATTTCTCCATGCATTTAACCCTTGAGAGTAAGAAACAGTGGTTGAATAACATGTATGTGTTTCTGGTTGAATAATGTGTTACAGTGGTTTCCTGTTAGGCTGTTACTGAAACAGAAGCCAGTTGAGCATTTTATAGCTACTTGGGCTTATTTCTTGAAGTCAATGGCCGAGTTGTTATGCGTTTTCTGTTTATGATTGTCATTTGGTTATACAGCTTACTGTTGCAGATATATGTTGCATATGTGAATCTGTTCATACATCTATCTTGCAGGATTGAAATTACAATAAGCTATTTAAATGCTAGCAAAAGCAAGGAAGGTTCCTGGTAGGGCAGAAACAATGCCAGTGAACTATGCTTTCAGCCCTCATGAAGATGATTTAATCATAAAGCATAGGCTTCTAACTCGCACAACCACCACAAGGGGTGAACCCCCATTGAAGAAACTTCATAAGAAATTTACCTCGTTTGTACTTGAGATTGAGAAGGATGAAGATAACTATAATGACTGTGGAAAACTTGCTAAAGCTTTCTTGCAGGAGTTGTCCACTTTTGAGATTCCACTCCTTAAGAGTAAAGCTGCTATTGATGCAAACCTCAGAGAGAAGGAGAACTTCAATGAACTGAAAGAAGAGATAAATAGGCAGATATGTGATGCGAAGGCTGGCATAGAAGAACTAAAGAAACAACTTGAAGAGAGTAAGATTGAAAGACAGCACAAGGAGGAGTGCGAGGCAATCAGGAAATTGATTGCTGTGCAGCCACCAAGATCAGAGACTCAAAAGATCATTAATGACCTGGAGAAAGAGATTGCAGCATTAGAGGCAGAGAATACAGCCGGCTCAAGGTTGCTGGAGCTTCGGAAGAAGCAGTTTGCTCTTTTATTGCATGTGGTACGTTGCAGTTTGCTAATAAGTAATTTGTTACTATCTTGTTGCAAATTCAAATGTCAACTGTATGATTGCAGTTGTTTGGTATTTTGCTGATTCTCTCCTTGAATTAGGGCTCCTTTCTGCTTCTCAAATTTCCTGTTCTTATTCAACTATGAGTTTTATTTCTTTAGGAATCATCATGTAAAAATGATAGTGAAGTTCGGAAACTTTTATGACATTCACTGAAGCACTTTAATGTACCACTACCACATCAATGATAGAAGAAGACTTCAGCGTTACGGGTTCGTTCTGGATTCTGGTTTTATTGTTTTAGACTTGTTCATGGTCTAAATTTTCCTGGTACGATCTAGGTATGATAATTCCTACAGAAGTACAGAAAATGGTAATTCTTAGTTCTAAGCTGTGGAGGATGAAAGAAGAGGAACTCATCTTTGGTGTGTGGGTTGTTAGATAAAGTAGGATGGAATTAACTGTGATATAAAACTATTGAAGGAATTGAATAGTGTGACATTTCTCTTGTTCACGTGATGAGTTCTTCAAATTTGCAGTTTCTATGCAAAGAACAAAAGCTTCTGTCCTTTTTCAAATTTATAGGGAATTTCATTTAAAAAGTTCAAACTTGTTTGGGCCAATGTTTAAAAATACGGGGCGGCGCCTCGAGGCGGCCGGCCATTGAGGCGCGAGGCGGACCTCCTCGAGGCGGTGAGGCGGGCGCCTCGATCCGAAAATCGGAAAAACAATCCAAAATACATTCATTTCTTCATAATTCATAGTATGTTCAAAAAACTATTGATAAGTAATCCAAAATACATTACTTTCTTCATAATTCATAGTATGTTCAAAAAATTATTGATAAATAATCCCTAAATAAGCTATCATTAGTGTCTAGCGGCATGAAGCTTGGGTCAAAATCTATGTCATCATCAGATGGGTCATCATCCAAAGAACCTCCTTCACTTGTATTGTCTTCATCCACTAATTGTGGAGCTTTCCCTTTCCCAAACAAATAACATAAAGTCGTATTATTTTTTAATTTGATTATATAAATTGCATTATTTGTACAAGATTAACTTACTTTGGTCTCTGCTCCTTTTTTGTGCAAGTGCTCTACTGCCACTCAGTTGTTCAATAGAACGACGAACGTTTTGGAAGCCCAAAACGTCGTCGTTTCATTTTAGAAAATTTAAAAAAAAAAAAAAAAAACCTTTGCTGGTGAGGCGGCCGCCTCACCCCGATTATGCGTGAGGCGGCCGCCTCACCAGCAGAGAGGCGGGCGCCTCAGAAAAACCGCATAATGCGGCCGCCTCGAGGCGCCGTCGCCGCGAGGCGGCCGCCTCAACCGTTTTTTTAAACACTGGTTTGGGCTTTGTATGTTAGTAACATGATTGATTTGGGTCCCCAAGGGGTGTGGCTTGGTAGTGTAGGGCTCAGGATAACACCTGGAGGTTCTGGGTTCGAATCCAAGGAATGCGTTTCTTGTAAGAGCCTGGGACAGTCGGGGGTCCGCTTAAGCCCAGAAGAGGTGGTTTGGCGACAGGGTTTCTAACGATTCCCCCAAAAAAAAAAAATGATTGATTTGGATACAACTATGGTAATTTGTTTTTGGCAGACTTGATAGAAATTCAGTTGGTAATTTGTGTGAAATATATTATAGTTAAACCTTTTGTTTTGTAAGTATTTGGGATTTTTTTTTATGAATGTTTCCTCTGAGGGAAAGGATTTTGTACTATCTTGTTTGATAGTGCCTCGATCAGCTTTTGATGGGTCTGTGGAGAGAGAAAACAGGAGTTTCTTGGATCCAATTTTGATGTGAAAGGTTTTAGGGCTAGCTTGGTATTGCGGTGATTTGAAAATGATCTGCTTCAGCTGCATTGAAGAAATGATTTGTGGAAAAAAAAAAGCAGCCAAGTGTTTGGTACTATACTTCTGAAATTGCTATGAGTTTTAAAAGTAGTTTTCTATATCTTGATAATTTGACTACGAAAGTGCCATAACTTTGTTTAATGACCACTATGGGAATATGCTGAAATTCTGGGTTTAGGAGAAACTTTTATAGTTTTATTGTCATAGTGCTTTTATTGATGGACTTGTAGTTGTGTTATGTTCGTATATGTAGTTGCCCTCCACCGTTTTCTCCACATAAATTATTGGCTTGTTTATTGGTCTTGGTGTTCTTATTCCTTGTTCCAGTTTCATTTATTTACCTTAAAGAGAAATGGTTGCAGTTTTAATTCATTTATGAAAATAAAGTTGTAGCATGCTGGATGTGAGAGTGTTGAATCTGTATGACTGGTGCTCTCAATTTATACAGGAATTGTTTGAACTGTTCTGCAGGTGGACGAGTTACAGAATACCATTGAGGAAGAACAGAAGAATTTGATTGAGGAGATGAGAATGGCTGAAGAGCAGAGGGGTGGAATGGAGGATGCTAGTGGGGGTTCAGAAGCCATGGCAGTCGACTAGTGCAATGTGGCAGCATCTCAGTCTACCAGTTGCAATGTTGTTCATTTGTTAAAGAATTTGGAAGTTTTGCTACTCATTTACATATATTTTCTGATCTTAACAATATTCCTTTAATTTTATGGTGATATCTTACCAAGACATTGCGATGTAACATTATATAGAATTAGTTATTCTTCTAATGCATGTGTAGAAGCCACAGGTTGATCTTCTCCCTTCTATCTTACTATCACACGCTTGTTGCACTAACTTTGTTGTTTATTTTTCTCATTTCTTAGTAACGACGGACATACAGCATGATGAAACAATGAGCTTATGCAAAGTGGTATACAACTGAAGCATAAGCTTTAAGCCTTGTTGTTGATGTGGTAATTCTTGGAGATTTCTGCAACCTTTGCGAGTTGCTCGATACTGACAAAGGAAGCATTAGCAGCGGCTTCTTCTTTGAGTTCATACTCAATCATGGATTGGATGGCGCAGGAATCACTCCCTTTCTCTATGATCTCCAAGATCACTCTAAAAAGAGTAAATTCACATTCAGGTAACCTCCCTCTACCACCTCTGTTTCTTTTACGCGTTTCTCGTTATCGATCCTGGTGAACTTCACTTTGAAACCAGCAAAACCTGGGGTGCCTACAAAAAACCATGAAAGAAACCCAGTTAGATTCCATAGATTTGATTGTGTTTTGACATTTTAGCCATCTAAAAGGGAGAAGACCTGGTGCAAATTTGAGTTGAAGAATGGTGCCAACACCTCCATCCCCTTCAACAACTTCAATTTCTTCCAAGTTTTGGGACTTTTTTCTACAAGCTTTGCCAGTTTAAGGGTGCCATAGAGCTTCCAAGCTTGGCTGGCTGGCACATTTACTTCCAGTTCACAGGAAATATTTCCCCACTTTTTTTAAGCTTCATTATCTCGCAAACCTAATGTGTGAGCATCAAATCAAATGGAGACATCTACCCAAAGAAGCCGGCCAATGGAAAAAAGATCCGGATCCGGTTTGTTGGACTTGGAAAACCCAGTCTGCAAGTAAATTTTCTGAACCCGGGTGGCGGAATTTTGAACCCACAAGGTTTCAAATCCAGTTCCAGATCCAGATCCATGCAAATATGAAATTTCAGGTACCTGAATCCAGATATATTAATTTATTTAGATTATAAATGTTAAATATGTGAATTAAAAAATAATAAAAATATAAATTAGAAAAGAGTGGAATTAAAATATAAAAATATGTATATCAAAATAAAAATTGAAAAAATCTTGTTTTCAGGATCTGGTCTACGTATGCTCAAATCCGGGTCAAAATCTTTTTAGATTCAAATTTTGTCATCCCTAATTTGGGTGATGTGTTTAAATATGACAATCTTGCCCATTAACAAGATATTGATGGCTTTGGCAGTCCATAAATTAGCCTAAGAATTTAGTCTTTCACGGTTTTATTTTTAGGGGAATATTACTTAATAAGGACAATATTGTTTTTATTACAAATCAAAATGTACTGTAACATCACTGAGTATATGTATTGATGGGTACTAGTGGCAAAACGAATCAACGATTTGAATTTATATTGAATCCTAAACGAATCGAATTAAAATGTGATAGATTCGTATTCGATTCGTTTATTAAATCAATCCTAATATCAGGATTTGTATTCGATTCGTTTATTAAACGAATCGAAACGAATATTCGTTTAGTCATGATATTATTCAATAACATAATTTACCATAATTTATTTACATTAACTATTCATAAATATATATATATATATGAAATATGTAATTAATATATTTACTAAAAATACATTAACAAATATCAACAATATTATTTTTTCTATGGTAATTAGCCATAATTTTTCGAATCTTAATAGCAAAATAACAATAACTAGTAAAAGAAAATAATAAAATGAATCCTAAACGAATAAATAAGTTTAAATTCGTTCGATTCGTTTAATAAACCAATCGAATCGAATTGACCCATTTATTAAACGAATCTATTTTTTCAAACTTGTATTCGTTTTAAAACGAATCGAATTGAACGAATAAACAAATTCTAACCTAAATTACCACCCATATTGATGGGTAAAATTTGTCTTACTCCATTATTGGTGATAGTGATCAATGAGCCATGTACACTATTTTTAATTGGTAAATAGAGAGTATCATTATTTAAAAATAAATCAGAATATACATACATTAGAAGCTATTGTTATAAATGTGATAGTTAATATGTACTATGTCTCATATTATGTATGATTTAATTCCAAATCTAGTTTATTAAAAATTTGACGGCGAGGTTTCCAATAATTTTTAAAAAAATAATAATAATAATAATAACTAGAGTTTGTCTCCATAATTATATGATATCAGAATTATTTTTTAATGAACAATCATTTGTATCACGTCGTTAATTTAACTGATAACTCAACTATCCAATCAATTTAATCATAATAAGATCTACCCAAGCTTGGCTGGCTGGCACATTTACTTCCAGTTCACAGGAAATATTTCCCCACTTTTTTTAAGCTTCATTATCTCGCAAACCTAATGTGTGAGCATCAAATCAAATGGAGACATCTACCCAAAGAAGCCGGCCAATGGAAAAAAGATCCGGATCCGGTTTGTTGGACTTGGAAAACCCAGTCTGCAAGTAAATTTTCTGAACCCGGGTGGCGGAATTTTGAACCCACGAGGTTTCAAATCCAGTTCCAGATCCAGATCCATGCAAATATGAAATTTCAGGTACCTGAATCCAGATATATTAATTTATTTAGATTATAAATGTTAAATATGTGAATTAAAAAATAATATAAATATAAATTAGAAAAGAGTGGAATTAAAATATAAAAATATGTATATCAAAATAAAAATTGAAAAAATCTTGTTTTCAGGATCTGGTCTACGTATGCTCAAATCCGGGTCAAAATCTTTTTAGATTCAAATTTTGTCATCCCTAATTTGGGTGATGTGTTTAAATATGACAATCTTGCCCATTAACAAGATATTGATGGCTTTGGCAGTCCATAAATTAGCCTAAGAATTTAGTCTTTCACGGTTTTATTTTTAGGGGAATATTACTTAATAAGGACAATATTGTTTTTATTACAAATCAAAATGTACTGTAACATCACTGAGTATATGTATTGATGGGTACTAGTGGCAAAACGAATCAACGATTTGAATTTATATTGAATCCTAAACGAATCGAATCAAAATGTGATAGATTCGTATTCGATTCGTTTATTAAATCAATCCTAATATCAGGATTTGTATTCGATTCGTTTATTAAACGAATCGAAACGAATATTCGTTTAGTCATGATATTATTCAATAACATAATTTACCATAATTTATTTACATTAACTATTCATAAATAAATATATATATATATATATATGAAATATGTAATTAATATATTTACTAAAAATACCTCAACAAATATCAACAATATTATTTTTTCTATGGTATTAAGTCATAATTTTTCGAATCTTAATAGCAAAATAACACTAACTAGTAAAAGAAAATAATAAAATGAATCATAAACGAATAAACGAGTTTAAATTCGTTCGATTCGTTTAATAAACCAATCGAATCGAATTGACCCATTTATTAAACGAATCTATTTTTTCAAATTTGTATTCGTTTTAAAACGAATCGAATCGAACGAATAAACAAATCCTAACCTAAATTACCACCCCTATTGATGGGTAAAATTTGTCTTACTCCATTATTGGTGATAGTGATCAATAGAGAGTATCATTATTTAAAAATAAATCAGAATATACATACATTAGAAGCTATTGTTATAAATGTGATAGTTAATATGTACTATGTCTCATATTATGTATGATTTAATTCCAAATCTAGTTTATTAAAAATTTGACGGCGAGGTTTCCAATAATTTTAAAAATAATAATAATAATAATAACTAGAGTTTGTCTCCATAATTATATGATATCAGAATTATTTTTTAATGAACAATCATTTGTATCACGTCGTTAATTTAACTGATATCTCAACTATCCAATCAATTTAATCATAATAAAACCAATATTTATGAGATTTATTATTTAATAAGTCCTACGGTCATTTCATGATGAATTAAATCTCATATGTGATCTAGTTTAATGTAATCAAACTACATTAGTAAATCCATATATGATTGAGACAAATCAACTACAGTAACCCCCACAGCCGACTTTTTGTTCAAAATTTGCAAGAAAAAATGGGTCAAAAATGACTCATAATAATCAGGCATTTTTGCATAATCAGTGAAGTAATTAACTTAATTTTCAAAAAAAAAAAATTATTGAAAATTTTATCATTAAATTATTCGACCTGAGTTTAAACGGGGCAATTAAAACCTCTAACAATCACATGTTCTTATAAGAAATATATTCTTGACCTAACAAGCAAGTCATAATTTTTTTTTGCCATTAGAGACAGTTAAGTAATGAACTTAGCAATTACCATCACCAGGTTTCCCTAAACCCTAATGACATCAAAGTTATATTCAACCCTAAAGCTTCTGTAATTATCCTAGCTAATTCAATAAGAAAATTACCATATGGCATTTCAATACTATCTTAATCAACCTCAACAAGTTGATTCTTCTTCTTCTTCTTCTTCTTACCACTATCATCATCATCATCATCAATTTTCTTATCATTATCAATCAAATTAGATATTCCCGAAAACGGTACCAGCACCATATACCTTGAATATAAAATCTCCAAAGTTCCGTTTGATATAATTTTTCAAATATATATACCTTCTTCAAATAAAGTTTTTAACTAGAAGAGCTTAATTTTAGAAATAATTTTTTTGATAAAAAATTTGTTTAAAAAATGTAAAATTATCTTATTTGATAAGTTTTTTAAGTTGTGTTATGAAAGAAATGAAATTATGCTGTTAGATTAAATAAGGATATTATAGATAATTTAACATTTTAAAAAAGTTTTCCAAATTTACTCTCAAAATCCCAAATTTTGAGTTTTTTATAGTATAGACCAAATAATTTTTTTAATCCTCAAAAACTCTACTCAATACGCAACCAAACACTATCAAAAATTTTGAAAATAACTTTTGGGATTAAAAAATCATTTTACTTCTACTAAAATTCATATCAAATGTTTTTTCTTTTGAAATGTTGGAGATTTCGTTGTCAAATTACTCAATCCCAAATTAAATAGAACAGGTAAAACTTTCCATTGTTTCAAAATCTATAAAACATACACTACAAGACTCTAATGGAGGACTTCAAAAATAAATCGAACGTCATTTGACATATCAAACATCCACAAACTCTTGCAACACAATTGGTGCTGACATGCTTTCACGCCATTGGCTATTGAAAATCAAATACATTGATGTGACTTCATGCTCCCATCAGCCACAAGCGGCTTCGCTTTCATGGCTTCTAATTTCCATTTCAATCTGATTTTGGGACACTAAAAATAAGATATTTTATATTTTTTAATCAATCAATTTTTTAATAATATTTCTATAAAATCTTAGAAAGGATAATTTTTTTTAACTGTAATAAAATTAATTATTAGAATATCTTAGAGCATTTTTCAAAATATTGATATTAAATAGGTATTTATTTCAAAATTTTATGTGCTTTTATTTGTTATTGATGAGAGAGATCGACGGTTTGAGAATAGAAGATGTTTTGGGTTATTTTTATTTATATTATTTTATTAAACTCATGTCTGATTTGAGATTTTAACATTCCATCATATTTTAAATGGCAATCCATCTAGAGCTGTCAAAAATTTACTGCCTACGGCAAAAAATTTATGGAAGAAAAAGATTGTTGGAGATCCTCGATGTGCTAGATGTGGTGCATTAGGCGAAAATATGTCACATGCCTTCTTCCAGTGTAAACATGCGCATAAAGTGTGGAAGCTGTCTCCTTTTTACCCAAACATCAAGATTGAGGGGAGAGTTGAAATTGTTGGAATAATGGTTGGTTTGATAACAGCTGGGAAGAAGGAGGATGTGGAATTATTTAGGGCTCTTTGCTGGGTGATTTGGCAAGCGCGAAACTGTATGATTTTTGAAGGGAAAGCTGAAGACCCTTCCAGATCTTTGGCCAAAGCCTTTGCAATGGTTGACTCTTGTAAACTCTTGACAACTCCAGTTTTAATAGGCCCTGCCCAGAGATTAGTGGATGATAATAAGACATGGAAACCTCCTCCAGAGGGCTGGATAAAGATGAACTCTGATGCAACAGTAGGGGCCTGTAATTGTAAAGCAGGCTTTGGGGTGGTTTTCAAAACTTCGGATGGGGGTCTTATGTGCAGCAGTTAAGGGATTAATCTTTAATGGAGATGTCCAGGTAGCGGAAGCTGAAGTTATAAAGTTTGGTCTCCAAGTTGCGGAAGAACTGAACATGCGCCAATTGATTGTGGAATCTGATTGTAATCAGGTAGTCGAGTTGATTTTAAACAAGAAGGGCACGATGACGGAAATTTTGTGGATTGTTGAAGATATTACTGATAAACTAGCTAGGTTAGATAATTTTGTTGTTAGCTATGCCTCCCGTTTTTGTAATACTATTGCCCACGCTCTTGCTAAACTAGCAATCAGCGTTGATTACCCTGTTTTTTTTGGAAAGATTGATTTCCTTCTAATATTAGGTGTATTTTATCCTCTTAAACAATGATATTATACTTTTCGAAAAAAAAAAAATGGCAATCCATCATACTCATTTGAGTGACTACTTACTTGGATCCCATCTTTAAATAACAGTCTTTTCCCTAGTCCGCAACAACAGCCATAGAATCGTACCTACATAAATCTTACATTCGGTATAGGTATAGTGTGTCTGATTCCATATTCGAATATCAATTGTTATAAATCCATTGAAGAGACTTGGTTTATTTTCTCATTTATATTGTTATATATATAACCCATAATATCCTAACACAATTTGCACGGTATATTGAAACTTCAAAATTATTTAATTAAAAATGGTATATTAAAAGATGATTAATATGAAAGATTATGCAATTAGAGCTGCTGAGATTTGTAAGTGGTACTTGCCCTCGCTTCCATTTGATTTGCCATCCAAGTGTTCGAGAAAATGACTCAATGAGTGACTAACAGTTGTTATGCAATTAGAGCTGCTGAGTGTGTAAAGCATTTAGATATCTTCTGCTTAATTGAACCTTTTAAATGATCCAACATCGTTGCAGTTTCATAAAATCACTCGGAACAAAATATGGCTGGCATTCATGATGTGATTTTACTTAATTGTTTGTGCTTTTCCAGAATGCAGTTTAATTAGCCCCATATGTTGAGGTGGAAGCTGAAACAACCATGTTTCCCAGGTGAATCTTTTTTTGACAATGGCCATGATTACAATTTTAATTTGTCTTAGAATTTTCTTTGCTCTACTTCTGGTCTCAATTTAATTCGCTTTAAAGCTTAGAATGCCATTGGATTGCTTATTTGCAGTACAATCAGGGGCGGAGCTCCCCTAAGACCAAATGATGCCATGGCCCCTATAGACATTTGCAAAATCTGTTTTTTCGTTAATAAGATATGATGATATAATGAGTTATATGTGAAAAATCACCATTTTGGCCCTGTACACTTCCTTTAGGTAATCATTTGGCCTCATAGAGTTGAAATCCCGGCTCCAACCTTGAATTCAATGTCATTAACATACATCGTGGTTTGCGGGATTGTTTTGTAATACTGACAAATGGTGTTTTCTTTAACTATAGATTGTAGCAAATTAGAATGTTATAAATTGGGTAGGATCGCAATTTCTAGATTCCCTGCTACTTCTTCGCATTTGGCTAATGGACTAACCATCAGTTATAAAAGTATATCCCTTGGTTAAAGTACAAAAAATTACTTGTATTATTGTCATCACAGATCATCAGTATCATCATCAATTCATCATTGAATACTTGTTATTTCATTCATTGTTACAATTGATAAGCTATGGAATATCTCAAAGTGGCTAAGGCAGTGTTCGACATCATATGATCTTTTTTTCCTTCTTTTCCCCACCTTTTTTTTTTAATATGTAGTTTGTAATTTGCAAAAGGTTCTTTTTTTCATAGATGTTCCACATGTCCCTTTAATGCAGGTAGGGCTTTTTCCTATGGTCTCAACTGGGCTCTAGCTGGAAGAGGCGTGGTTGTGAATGATAAAGCTTTTCAAAACTTGACAACTTCTGAGCTACAAGCGAAAGGTGCAACCATTGCAGGTGAGATTCCAACTTAGCAGGTTCTAAGTCTACTATGTTCTTTCTTCTAATTTGTCAGTCTCAGTTTTTTTCTTTCCCTTGTGTTAGAATCCTTATCAGGACTTCCAGTTTATGTTAGAGGGAATCTTTTTGGAGGATCTTCAGATATTTCAAAGGCACAATATGCTAAACTTTTGAAACAGGCATGTTTTACTTATTTCCATGTTGTTTATTCAATCATTTACTTAAAGCTAAGCTCTTTCTTCAGAATTCTAATAAATGATGCTCTGAAAATGCTGAGGGAGTGTTACATACTGAAATGGCACAAAAGCATTTTTTTTTATTCATCAACTTGCTTCATAGGAACATATTTTGCTACCAACTACAATTGCTGAATGTTTGTTCATCCACGTGTAATTATTTCCTTTATTTGATTATTTTTATTTGCACAAGGCCATTATGTTATCTTTAATTTTTAATTATTGGTATTTTTTGTTTTTATAGGTCACAACTCACTTGTCATCCATCTCAAATATTTTTGTTCAAGACGGTGCAGTTGGTTCTTCATCAGATTGTGACGCAAAAGTTCGTTTGATAAGTGATAGTCCATCTGCTGTGTTGAAACTTTCAAGCATTCTCTGGAAGACACCAAATCGTGCTGTTTCCCATGATTCTTGTCCTTTGACAGTTTATGTTGCCACATCTATAAGGTGTTTTTTATTCTTATCAATTCATTGGTTTACTGCCTCTTGTAGATTATAAATACTAACCAAATAAAGTAATTTTACTTTTTACTTTTGGCCACACAGTCCAGGAGTGGGTGATGCTGTTGGCCTGCAATGTCAAGGATATAATGGCTTTATAGCTGCTGATATTGAGCGTTGTTCACTCATTTTATGTGGTAAAGGTTTCTCTGATGCAAATGGTGTCAAAGAAGCATTAGCTGCCTTGTCAGGACCGATTGTAATTGCACGTGGAGGCCTTCTTCTATCTGCAAGGTATCATAGTTTAATCTTTAACAATTTACGTAACAGCAGTAAAAAGTATGCGAGCTGTCATTTACATGTGGCGATTGCAAATGTCAGGCTACTAGTGTCTGGCGATTCTGTGATTCTCTTATTCGCACCTGAAGATACCATTCAGAGCTGTGCCAATCTGTTGGTGTCCGCAGATGCAGGTGTAATTTTTTCCTCTCATGGTGTTGCACCGTTATTCCAAACTGGGGATTCTATTGGCCCACATACATTCAAATTGCCAGCTGCTGTTATCCTTGCATCATCTGATAGGTAACAAACCATATATACACACTTCCTTTTCTTTGACAAGGCACTGGAGTATGGCATTCCTCATTGGCATTGCAGTTCAAGATGTTCCTCACACCCACACACTTTTTGGGATATTTTATGCAATTTTTCAGAAGTTGAAGATCAACAGTAATGTTTTCATTAATCTACTATTTGGAACTTTATTCTGAATTGAAAAAAAAAAAAGAAGAAACGAATCATGATTTTTCTGGTTTTATGATGCATGTTGTGATTACAAAGTCAAAAACATTAGGTTACTTGGGATGTTTGCCTCATGAGTTTGAGAGGTTATAAAATAGAGAACCATGAGTTTCATTCAAGCCCTTGCTTTTCATGCTTATGCATAAGGACTAAAGAAACTCTCAAGTTTAATCCTTGAAATGTTTTATGAAATGTATCCTGGCTCTGCTAACACTTTTGACTCCAAAACTTGTTATCTTTTATCTGGAATTGTTCTCAGTTCTTTGTTTTATGAGAATTCACACTTATGCTCTATATTGACCTGTATTTAGAAAAAAATTGCTGTTGTTTTCTCTGTTATGCAGATCCGGAATCATCCCTTCTGTATCAAAACTCTCTCCTGGCCAAGCAGCTTATCATTTTTTGGCAGGCTATCAAAATGGGAAGTTCTTTCCAGCATACAGCAAGTTCCTCTATGTTGATGCACTGGAACTTGCTAAGGCTTTTTTATCTGAGGTTAATTATGAGAACCTAGTGTTTAAATCAATTATCATTTACTTGTTTCTTATATGTTCATGTGAACTAGCTTCTAATATACATTTTCTTTCCATTTGCCGCAGTTAAAAGACCACCACATCTTGTCCTACCTTGTTAATGTCAAAAAAGGAGAAACAAGCGTAACGGGTAAGTCAATAGAGATATCAGAGGGATAAATTAAGAGTAACGCTAAGGGTCCCAGCATTTGAATTCCAACTGATGTGGTAGTTTATTTATAACTAGATAGAACAATTTTTTTTTTAAATGAAAATTGTGCACTTGTGTCCACTTCGTCCTCATAAAGGCTTACCATAAGTAACATATTCTGGTTCCATGCTGGTTTAAAGTTGTATTCTGCATTTTTTTTAGGTAAAGATCTTCAGGAAGTGGTGCAAACAATGCTTTCGAAGAACATTCCGCGATTTGAACCTAAAGGTAGCACGATGATCCTTTAATACCTTCCCTGTTATTAGTTGTATAAATGGAGTTGCTACGGGGACTGACACATTATTATTTTCAGCCGGGAAACTTGAAGAAAAGTACACGAGGTTCGTATCAGGAAAATTCGGAGAAATTCCTGGGGAGTTCTCATTCTGAGACTTTGAGTTTTTTTTTTTTTAACTCAGTTATTTAACAAGCTATTCATATAATCTTTTCCAAACTCATGTATGATTTCTGTTCCTCACATCACACACACATAGTTGCTCATTTGAAATGCCAGGGTTGTAAATGTGGTGAAATATTTGAGAGGAATGGCAATCAGTCAAGTTTGATTTAGTTGGGGTAAAATTTGATTTTCACGTAAAGTAATAGATACTCTTCATTTTAGTGGGAGTAAATCAAAATTCTCTTACTAACAACTAGATTTTTCTTTAATTTATATGAGATATTTTAATAAAATTGTAGATTGGACGGAGATGACTATCCCAATTTCCATGTGTATGGTTTCGCCACTGATGACAATTATGGGTAAAATGGAAAGATGGTAGAAACTTCAAACAAAAGAACTGTGTATTGATAAGTGCATGAAAATGTACTTTGAAACATCACTTATCTAGGTTTATTGTTAAGTATTTAGTTATATATTTTATATTTTATCACATAATTTTGATTGTTATATTAATTTAGAAATATTTATTATTTATACTAATTTAGTGATTTTATTTGTAGGAATATTAACATATGGATCCTGGGATAATTACAAGTGTTCAGGGAAGTCGAGAACGTGAAGAGGAAAGATTGAATTGGCGCCGCGGCGCCACAATCCCATACAAAATCCCGGGAGTGAGGCGCCACGGCGCCATTTGAAAGAAAAAGAAGAAGCGGTGGTGCGCAGGAAAATAAATGAACAAAGAGCAAAGAAATCAATTGCTTTTGAAAATAAAGCAAACTGTGCGTGAGGCTTGAAGGGAAAGCAACAAATAGAAGAATTTGATACTTTGCACGTGGGCCCAACCAAGCATAAATAGGGAGAAGTGGCGTGAAGTAATTGGAGAGGGAAGTCAAGTTTGACCAAGAAAATAATTGACCTTTGATTTTAAAAAGGAAAGGAAAATAATGTGGGCCCTTGTGATGGAAAGTTTGATCACGTGAACACTAAGAAAAGAAAGACTCCTAGCCGAAATTATTGACCAAAAATTGAAGGAAGTTGCGTGGGTTAAGATTACATTAGGTTCTGAAATTGTTTTGTTATATAAGCCATGCAATAGACAATTACGAAGGGAGGCTGGCTGCGTAAAGCAGCTCCTGCTGCGCAAAAACAGAAGAAAAACGCACATAGCAGTGCGTGGCCGAGAGAGCAGAGCCGAGGGAGGCTAGTTACACAAATACCAAAGAGAAAACAGAGCCGTGCAAATTCCCGGGATCAGAACCAATGATTTCTCCATCTATCTCTGTTGTTTCTTCATCTAGCATGCGGAACTAATCTCCCAAGCAAAGCTAAGGGCAAACTCTTGTACCCAAACTCTTGTATTCTTGTTATTTGATTCATGAATGAATTTAATCGATTAATATAATTGTTATTCTCTTCATCTCTTTATTCTATTGATTAATTGAGAACTATATTTTATTAGTTTACATATAGATTCAGTCATGCTTTTTCTATGTGTTGTTGGTAAAATTGGTTGATAGATTAAGGTTGTTTTGCGAGTTGATCCTCTGCTGCAGTATTGCCCGAGGGTATATTGTCGTCGTTGGATAGGTTGTAACGATAACTTGTGAGTTGTAAACGTAGAGAGATTGAATAACAATTACCTTAGAACTTAAACTGGTGTAGAATTGAATATCTTCCAATTGTTGATTTGGGACGTGAAATCCTCAATTGTGTAATAACATGAATCGATAACGGAATATAGGTAATAGGTACAAGAGGGAACCCGGATGCTTTGCTATTTCTCTTCATTTGATAAAATCTTTAAAGCTTTCGTAATTGTTAATTTACATCGTATTTAATCTTTCCTTTAAATAGTTATTGCTAACGTTTCTGTTTAAGTAAATTTGTTCCTGTAACCTTCTCTCTGTGGAATCGACACCCCAACTGTACTGCGATAACCGCGAGTCATATTTGGGCGTAATCAAAATTGGCGCCGTTGCCGGGGAGACGGTTTACAAGCAAAAGGACCAGGTTTGCTTAGTCAATAACGAAGCGGTAACTTCGTTCCATTTTTTTATTATTAGTATTTTATTTTATTTTATTTTATTCATTTTTATTCGCTTATTTATTTTCTTTTAGTATTTTAGTTTTTTTATTCTTAGTTAGTTCTTTTTATTTTTTCTAGTCGTTTATTTTAGTATTTATTTTAGTTATTTTATTTCTGTTTTAGTTCAAGTTAGATTTTAAGTTTATTTATTCCTTTTATTTATTTATTTTTATTTTATTTTATTTCTCGTATTATTTGAGCTTCAATTACATGTCTAGACGTACGGATATTTGGTAGATTTATTAGGACTGAAGAAGAAAGCTCAGATTCTGAGAACATATTTGAAAATCCTTTTTCTACACCATCTGCGTCTAGCTCACATAACATGAGTGAATACGAGAGACCACCTAGGAAGACTCTTGAAGAGTACCTCAACCCAACTCGCACAGCTACACCTTCGTGCATCATGTTTCCTCCTAATGCACCACACATAGACTTTAGGCCTGGAATGATACAATATCTTCCAACTTTTCACGGTTTAGAGAGCGAGAATCCTTACGTGCACATTAGGGAGTTTGAAGAGGTAGTAGCAACCTTCCATGACCGGTTTGGAACCACTGACACAATTAGACTTAAGTTCTTCCATTTTGCCCTTAAGGATAGAGCTAAGAGCTGGTTTTATTCTTTAAGACCGCGATCAATAGGATCATGGGGCGAAATGACTCAGGCATTCTTTAATAAATATTTCCCACACCATAAGACGAATGCCTTGAAAAGACAAATTTCCACCTTCTCCCAGAGAGACAGTGAGACCATTTACCAAACGTGGGAGAGGTATAAGGAGTTGTTAGCTAGTTGCCCTCACCATGGATATGAGAGTTGGCGTTTAGTAAGTTACTTTTATGATGGACTAACCTCTAGGGAACGCCAATTCATTGAGACGATGTGCAATGGTAAGTTCATTCGAAAGGACCCTGATGAGGCATTCGAGTATTTAGATGACCTGGCTAAGAAATCACATACATGGAGTGGACCTAATGCTGTAG
Source organism: Zanthoxylum bungeanum (assembly GCA_019454045.1). Taxonomy (NCBI): domain Eukaryota; kingdom Viridiplantae; phylum Streptophyta; class Magnoliopsida; order Sapindales; family Rutaceae; genus Zanthoxylum; species Zanthoxylum bungeanum. The sequence continues at coordinate 41,114 of SKCR01039087.1, read as the reverse complement.
ATAACACTGATAGGACACACACTTCTCCTAGCAGAAGCCTACAACACTTTAGGGAAGAGGATAACATTAAGACACAAGTTGAGCTGTTAACTAGACAGATAGGAGTAATAGCCAAAGACAGCAAGACAATGCATTCAGTAGCCCAGCTAGAATCCCAAGAGTGTCCCGTGTACGGTGAGATGAGAGGTACAAATGAGGAAAACTACAATACTTTAGGGATGTACCAGAAGCCTTATACACCATATCCAGATACCTATAATCCTAGTTGGCGGAATCATCCCAATGTTAGTTGGAGGCAGAAGTCCTATCAGCCTACCCAGACACCACAACCTAGGAGTTACAGTACCCCACAATATCACACACTCGCCATTCCTAGGAATTCTTTAGAGGATACTATGCAAGCATTTATAGAAGCCCAGAAATCAATTGTGGAGGCCCATGACAAAACCAATCAAAGGATTGAGTCGTTGATATCTCAGGTAGCTGAAGACCAAAAAGAAATTAAGAGTCAAATCTTTAAATTGACTAATGTCCTGAGTGTACAAAGACAAGGAAAATTCCCATCTCAGACTCAACCTAATCCACAAGGTCAGCACATGGCACAGGCTAATCATGAGGTATCCAGTATAGGAGGTGTTCATGCCATAATCACTAGGAGTAGTAAAGAGGTAGGGATACAGAAGACTTCCAACACTATAGGTGACCCTAAGGATGATAGTGCCAACACCTCCAAGAGAGAACAAGTGTCACATTTCCAAGTTAGAGTACCCTCTCCTCAAGAACTTACCAGTTTACATCTCGAGAAACAATCACAGGGTAAGGATGAGTGTCATTACTCATACATGTTAGAAACAGTCCTACCGGAAACAGTTTCTCTACAACCTGAATCATATCCTCTTGAACTGAAACTGGTCCCAAAGAACCGAAAAGGGAGGAAAATGAGAGTTCGTGCTCAATTAAAGATTATACCTTGGAGATTAAAAATGAGATTGAGAAAAATTTTCCATACGAGAAGTCCAAGATTTCTACAATCTCCAGACCTAAGAGGACCCATGGATACATTGCCACAGCTAGACAAACATTCCCTCGTGTGTCTTCATCAGTACGCTAGATGGAAACCACCATGACAACTTGAGTGTTTGTGTCTGGCTGAAGACGTTAAACTTAGCGCTACCAGGGAGGCAACCCTTGCATTTGCATTTATTTTATTTACTTTAGTTTTATTTTATTTTATTGTGTGCTAACTGCATGTTTTATTTTTATTGTTTGCATGAGTGTTTATGCAAGAGTTCACACAGCCACACAATTAAAGTCGCACCAGCAGGAACCTGATCAACTCCGCGTCTGGTAGTGTTGTTCCTTAATCATTTTCTTTATATTTATCTTGCATTGAGGACAATGCAAGTTTTAAGTGTGGGGGTGTGTATGCATGCGCATGATAAAACCTGTCTTAAATACATTTCTTTATAAAAAAAAAAATTTGTTTTGTTTGTTTTTAGTCTTTGATAGTTAAGCATAAGTCCAATGATGATATTGTTTGTTTTAGGGTGAAATCTTAGAAACGATAAGTCCTTTAATGTACTTTTATCTGATGATTTGAGTAGTTTATCTATGTTAGACTCGTAAGCACTTAATTATGGGTTTTTAGCAGTGGAAGCCTGAGTAGTTAGCAAGATGACTAGTTGAATAAATTGTATGTCGATGAATGACCGTTTGCTTAGAGATTTATCCTGAATTGCTTGTGTTATGACGTATGGTATGGTTGCAAATAAAAGAAAAAGTCTCTGAAGAAAGAAAGTAAACCATCTATAACCAATAAGCGTGAAGCTACCCATGGGCGAGTATTAGGACCACCATGAGGAGAAATGCTACCTTAAAGGGTAGGTGTGTTGAAAAAAAATGGCAAAAGAGAAAGAAAAGAAAAATTCAAAAGAAAATGCACAAGAGACAGGAAAGAAAAGAAAAAAATCATACCATATTGAGCACACATAAAAGCAACTACAGAGCTTAATTGAGATATCTAGGTTGGTTAGACCCATCGACCCCAATTTTCAGACGAAATCATTGAGTTGGCTTACCTAAGGATAAAGCTGTGAACGAACCTTAGCACACACACACTTTGAGTCTAGCTTAGATGATTTATTCGAAGATTTAGATTCGAGTTGCGTTGAGTACTTTGAAGGTTCTATTGTTTCATTACTATGCATTCTTTGAGGACAAACTTATGTGAAACTATTGAGACTATTCAATTTAATTTTTATTTTTGCATGATTGTGTATTTTGAATGACGTTTGTGGGTGTCGTCGCTGTAAACCCTCACGAGACTATAACTCGTCCACTAGGGACACCTAGGGGTTTAAAGGCTTGTTGCATACGCTAAATGCAATCGTGATCCCTACGAAAGTGGCTTAGATAGTTTTTATTTATTTAATTTTCATTTTACGCTTGAATTGCTAGGGACTAGCAATAAGCTGGTTGGGGGTTGTGATAAGTGCATGAAAATGTACTTTGAAACATCACTTATCTAGGTTTATTGTTAAGTATTTAGTTATATATTTTATATTTTATCACATAATTTTGATTGTTATATTAATTTAGAAATATTTATTATTTATACTAATTAGTGATTTTATTTGTAGGAATATTAACATATGGATCCTGGGATAATTACAAGTGTTCAGGGAAGTCGAGAACGTGAAGAGGAAAGATTGAATTGGCGCCGCGGCGCCACAATCCCATACAAAATCCGGGAGTGAGGCGCCACGGCGCCATTTGAAAGAAAAAGAAGAAGCGGTGGTGCGCAGGAAAATAAATGAACAAAGAGCAAAGAAATCAATTGCTTTTGAAAATAAAGCAAACTGTGCGTGAGGCTTGAAGGGAAAGCAACAAATAGAAGAATTTGATACTTTGCACGTGGGCCCAACCAAGCATAAATAGGGAGAAGTGGCGTGAAGTAATTGGAGAGGGAAGTCAAGTTTGACCAAGAAAATAATTGACCTTTGATTTTAAAAAGGAAAGGAAAATAATGTGGGCCCTTGTGATGGAAAGTTTGATCACGTGAACACTAAGAAAAGAAAGACTCCTAGCCGAAATTATTGACCAAAAATTGAAGGAAGTTGCGTGGGTTAAGATTACATTAGGTTCTGAAATTGTTTTGTTATATAAGCCATGCAATAGACAATTACGAAGGGAGGCTGGCTGCGTAAAGCAGCTCCTGCTGCGCAAAAACAGAAGAAAAACGCACATAGCAGTGCGTGGCCGAGAGAGCAGAGCCGAGGGAGGCTAGTTACACAAATACCAAAGAGAAAACAGAGCCGTGCAAATTCCCGGGATCAGATCAGAACCAATGATTTCTCCATCTATCTCTGTTGTTTCTTCATCTAGCATGCGGAACTAATCTCCCAAGCAAAGCTAAGGGCAAACTCTTGTACCCAAACTCTTGTATTCTTGTTATTTGATTCATGAATGAATTTAATCGATTAATATAATTGTTATTCTCTTCATCTCTTTATTCTATTGATTAATTGAGAACTATATTTTATTAGTTTACATATAGATTCAGTCATGCTTTTTCTATGTGTGTTGTTGGTAAAATTGGTTTGATAGATTAAGGTTGTTTTGCGAGTTGATCCTCTGCTGCAGTATTGCCCGAGGGTATATTGTCGTCGTTGGATAGGTTGTAACGATAACCTTGTGAGTTGTAACGTAGTAGAGAAGATTGAATAACAATTACCTTAGAACTTAAACTGGTGTAGAATTGAATATCTTCCAATTGTTGATTTGGGACGTGAAATCCTCAATTGTGTAATAACATGAATCGATAACGGAATATAGGTAATAGGTACAAGAGGGAACCCGGATGCTTTGCTATTTCTCTTCATTTGATAAAATCTTTAAAGCTTTCGTAATTGTTAATTTACATCGTATTTAATCTTCCTTTAAATAGTTATTGCTAACGTTTCTGTTTAAGTAAATTTGTTCTGTAACCTTCTCTCTGTGGAATCGACACCCCAACTGTACTGCGATAACCGCGAGTCATATTTGGGCGTAATCATGTATACAATTGTGTAGATAGAAAGGAAAATTGTGGAAAGAAAAACTGTCTAAATAGATGTGTACTTCATCAGGCGATCTAATTTAAATCATGAATCCATAAAAATTTTAAATGCTAATATGTAATATGACTTGTATAATTTTTAGTCTTTATCAGTAGGGGTTTATATTTAAATCTCTCAAAATTAAATATATTGTTTTTTTTTAGGAATCAATATGTTAGATGTGATGCAGAAAATATGTAAAGTTTATGTACAACTAAATCAAACAAAGCATTTTATCGTTAGGTGAGGTTGGTTACATGAATTTTTTGACGTCATTGTACTCTATCTCAGATCATTGATTCATCAAGCTCCATAAAACATAGATCTCTTTTTATGATTTCCATCCATGTCAACTTAAGTTTTTATCTTCCCTGCTTAACATATGATAGCACTATTTGCTCTCATTTTTTCATCGAATCATTTAAAGATCAGCGTTGGATATATTCAAATCATCTTAGTCTTGTTTCTTCCCAATTACTTCATTTTTAACTCTATTTTTCATAATCTACTCACACATCCAAATTTTTTGAAACACATTCATCTAAGCATTCTCATCTAAGCTACTCTCATTTTTGAGTGTGTTGATGTTTTATTACTCAGCATTCCGTTCCACAAAGAATTATATGTCTCACGATGTTCCTCTAAAATTTCCCTTTAAATTTTAAAGAAATATTACGATCGTATAAGATAGACACACATCTATACTTCCTTCAATTTGATTGAGTTTTATGTATAATATCTCGATCGATTTTCCTACTTTTTGAAATAGGAATGCAGGTAAAGTTCATGTAAAAAAAATGTTTTATGAATATGGTGGGAGAGAAGTTTACGCCATTCATAAATCCAAAAAAATATCGGGAGAAATACTTCCTCCCACCATATTTATAGAAGATATCCATGTACCTCTTCGTTGGATCATGATTTGAATTTAATCAATGCTACAGAAACAGCCATTATGGATATATTATTAATCTTTTTATTAATTAATATCATGAAATAATTCAAATTGATTTTTTTTAAAAAAAAATTCCAGTGAAGTCCTTTATTTTGTTTCACTGTAGAAATGGGTTATGATACTTGTAGAGTGAGAAACGATTAAGAGATTTGTTTTATCATATCGGTTCATCTCTAATTTCAATAACCCAAAAATAATAATTCAAATCTCAAAGAGGTGGAAAAAAAATTCCCCTAATATATATTGTTGTTTAATTTTGAGTGAAAATTGGATATTTTTACATAATCAATTTCATACTATAATTAGGGGTGTGCATTAATCGATTAAAACCGATTAACTGAACCATTTCGACCCATTTTTTTTATTACGGTTCGGTTAATTCGGTTAAATCGATTATTGCGGTTAAAATTTTTAATTTTTTCGGTTATTCGGTTCAGCTACGGTTATGAGATTCGTATAACGAACCGACCGATTAACCGAAATTAAACCATAAATATATATATATATATATATATGCTTCAAAATCCTAAAACAAAACTAATACTTCAAAACCCTAGTTTCTCTGTACCAACTCTAGCCGCCACTCACAAAATTTCAAAATCCCAAAATCCACATACAACTTACAGTCACAAAATTCGACTTACAGCTTCAATTGCAGTCACAAAATTCGACTTACAGCTAGAGATGGCAAAAATACCCGGACCCGGCCCGGGTCCGGAATCAAAAAATCCGGACACGGGTCTTTAATATTAAGACCCGGGTGATCCCGGGTCTGAAAAAATTAAAAAAAAAAAATTAAAATTAAAAATAAATTAGATTTAATAAAAAAATATAAATATATATGGGCTATATATATATAGAAAATCTAGATTTAATAAAAAAATTAAAGAATTGAAATAAAACTAATAAAATAAAAATATGAATATAAAATAATACAATTAAAATTTTTTAAAAAATTTAAAAAAATTTAAAAAAAAAAAAAGAATCCGGGTAACCGGTCTACCCGGTCCGGAACCGGACCCGGGGAAGTGAAATCTTTCCTGATCGGCCGGACCCGGTCCGGATCCGAAAATTGTCAATCCCTACTTACAACAGCTTCAAATGCAGTCTTTGTCTTCTCGCCTTGTTCTGCTTGTAAGTTTTAGGCTTTCTACTTCTGTCAAACTAGTTGTGATTAGGTTTGGAAAATGCTTATGATAAGCATTTGAGCTCAATTTTAAGCATGATCCACTTCGTGTTTTTGAGTTTAAGCATTCCACTTCTTGTTAGTGGTTCTTATTGAATGATTCGGATACTCCTCCGTGAGTACTTCGAAATGGTATATTCATATGCTTAAAATGGTGCTTGGGTGAATGAGAAATTGTTGCTCAAAGTTCACCCTTTGGTGTTGGAAAATTTTGAATTCCATAACAGCTAATTTAATTAGCTTGGTGGTTACAAAAGTTTAATTTCCATAACAGCTAATTTAATTAGCTTGGTGGTTACAAAAGTTTAATTTCCATAATAGCTAATTTAATTAGCTTGGTGGTTACAAAAGTTTAATTTCCATAATAGCTAATTTAATTAGCTTGGTGGTTACAACAATGTGTAACATCTCCCATTTATGAGATTTAATTGGCTAGTTAATTTCCTTTAATTGAGACGTTTTTATTTTGGTTTTATAAAGAGACTCAATGCTTAGTTTTGAAAAAAGAGAGGAACAAAAAATTAACAAACAAGAAATTTTCAGAGCATTTTTTTTTTCTTTGTTTTTGGAAGGGTTCAAGCACTTTTGTGGTTCGTTGGGAACGGGATTTGGTGGTGCCCATACTCGTTCGGGTTTTCCGTTGTATCCTGGGAAACAAACGTCCCAAGTTCTACTGCACCTACGGTAGGGGGCGAATTTGTTTTAAGGATATTGTTGTAATCAACAAGCCTCGGGAAAGTGAAGAAGATCATCAATTCAGGGTCTAACTTACAAGCCTCTACCTCTACTGATCAGCCTCTACCTCAGCACAACAGCCTCTACCCTCGCTTCAGCCTCTGCCATCAGCCTCTGCCTCTGCCATCAGCCTCTGCTGTCAGCCTCTCCATCAGCCTCTGCTGTCAGCCTCTGCCTCTGCCTCTGCCATCAGCCTCTACTGTCAGCCTCTTCCATCAGCCTCTGCCTCTGCTGTCAGCCTTTGCTGTCAGCCTCTGCCATCAGCATCTGCTGTCAGCCTCTGCCCTTCAGCCTCTGCCTCCGCTCTCAGGGTCTGCCTCTTCCCTTCAGCCTCTGCCTCCGCTCTCATGGTCTGCCTCTGCCCTCAGCCTCCGCTCTCAGCCTCTACCGTCAGGGTCTACTCTCAGGGTCCGCCGTTAGGGTCTGTTTGAGGATAATAATTATAATTGTAATTTTGTCATATTCGGATTTCCCAATTACCGTGTAATAATTGTAATAATTGTTGTATACAGTCTTAAAACAAATTCGACTCTGTGGATATGGAAATCAGTCCAAACACAGTAGATCCGAATATGGCAGCCTCTTCGGCTGGCCAGAATGTTGTGGCAGCCCCCGTGGCTGACCAAAGTGCAGTGGCAGCCCCTTCGGTTGGCCAACTTGCATCAGCCTCTGGGCTTAATATGGCAGCCGTTGTGGCTGGCCAAGGTATTTCTGCCTCAATGGCTAGACAACCTGTTGGACATGTGAGCCATGTCAATCCTGCTGCGGAAAAACCTGAAAAATTCAGTGGTCAGAATTTCAAAAGGTGGCAACAGAAAATGTTCTTCTACCTGACCACGTTGAACCTTGCGAGGTTTCTAAAGGAAGATGCTCATGTACCCAAAGAGGGTGAGATTGATATCCAAGTCATCAGTGCCATTGAAGCTTGGAAACATTCTGAATTCCTATGTCGGAATTATGTGCTGAATGGGCTAAGTGATTCCTTGTACAGTGTGTACGCTGGAATGAAAACAGCTAAAGGGCTTTGGGAATCTTTAGATCGAAAATATAAAACTGAGGATGCCGGTACTAAGAAATTTGTCGTAGGCCGTTTCCTAGAGTTTAAAATGATTGATTCCAAAACTGTGATAAGCCAAGTACAAGAACTGCAGATTATTCTAGCAGAAATTCATGCTGAGGGGATGAGTTTAAGTGAAACCTTCCAAGTAGCCTCGATAATTGAGAAACTACCACCTGGTTGGAAAGATTTCAAGAATTATTTAAAGCATAAGCGAAAAGAAATGAGCATTGAAGACTTGGTTCTTAAGCTAAGAATTGAGGAAGATAACCGAGTTTCTGAAAAGAGAGGAATGACTCATGAGGCCAAAGCAAATGTTGTCGAACATGGCCATAAGAACAAGAACCTCAAGAACAAAGGGTCAAAGATGGGTCCTAAAGGAGGAGTTTCCAAGAAATCAAAATTTCAAGGAAAATGCTTCAACTGTGACAAAATGGGTCACAAGTCTTCTGAATGCAGACTGCCGAAGAAGAAAAAGAAACAAGAAGCTAATGTGCTAGAAAACATGACTCAAGATGTTTCAGACATTAACCTTTCTGCTGTGGTTTCTGAGGTGAATCTGGTGGGTTCTAACCCAAGAGAGTGGTGGATTGATACTGGTGCCACTCGACATGTATGCTCAGACAAGAGCATGTTTTCTTCATTTGAGCCTGCTGAAAATGGGGAAAAGATATACATGGGAAATTCAGCAACATCTGAGATAGAAGGTCAAGGAAAGGTGATTCTGAAAATGACCTCTGGGAAAGAGTTGACTCTGAACAATGTTCTGTATGTACCTGAAATACGGAAGAATCTTGTGTCTGGATCGCTTCTGAACAAGCATGGATTCCGGATGGTGTTCGAGTCTGATAAAGTAGTTTTGACTAAAAATGGGATGTATGTGGGAAAAGGGTATGTAACTGATGGGCTTTTTAAGCTCAATGTAATGGTTGTTAAACCCAAAAATATCAATAAAGCTAGTTCTTCTGCTTATATTGTTGAGTATTCTAATCTTTGGCATGGTAGATTAGGACATGTTAATTTTAATTCATTGCGAAAGTTAATTAACATGAATCATATTCCCAATTTTAAAATTGATAACAAACATAAGTGTGATACTTGTGTTGAGGCAAAACTAACAAGATCATCTTTTCATATATTGAAAGAAACTCTGAACCACTTGATCTAATTCATACCGATGTATGTGATTTTAATTCAATACAATCGAGAGGCGGTAATAAATATTTTATTACCTTTATTGATGATTGCACAAGATTTTGCTATGTGTATTTAATGAAAAGCAAGGACGAAGCTATAGAGAAATTTTTTCTCTATAAGAATGAAGTTGAGAACCAACTGAATAAAAGAATTAAGGAGTTAAGAAGTGATCGTGGTGGTGAGTATGTTTTCCCTTTTGAATCACTTTGTGAACAAAATGGAATCATACATCAAACCACAGCTCCTTATTCGCCTCAATCCAATGGGATTGCGGAACGTAAGAATCGTACCTTGAAAGAGATGATGAACGCTATGTTAATCAGCTCTGGCTTACCTCAGACTATGTGGGGAGAAGCTGTCTTATCAGCTAATTTTTTTTAAATAAGGTACCACGGAAAGAAGCAGGGAAAACTCCTTATGAAATGTGGAAAGGAAGAGTACCTTCCTATAAATTCCTTCGAGTGTGGGGGTGTCTTGCCAAGGTAGTCATTCCTCCTCCACCTAAAGGTGAAGATATGACCAAAAACTGTTGATTGCATTTTCATAGGATATGCTCATAACAGTAATGCTTATCGATTTCTTGTGCATGAGTCTAATGTACCAGATATTCACAAGAATACGATAATGGAATCGAGGAATGCATCCTTTTTCGAATACGTTTTTCCTTGTAAAACTAATTCGAATTCAGATGTGCACAAACGGGCACATGAGACTATCATTGAAGATAGTCAGGACCGAGAACAAATTAATGTTCCAGAGGATCAACAAGTTGTTGAACCTGAACTAAGACGTAGCAAAAGAGCTAGAACGGAAAAATCATTTGGTCCAGATTTTCTGACATTTTTGCTAGAGAATGATCCTCAAAGCTATAACGAAGCTGTAAGGTCAGCTGATGGTGCCTTGTGGAAAGATGCCATCAATAGTGAAATTGAATCCATCTTACAAAATCACACCTGGGAGTTAGTGAATCTTCCTCCAGGATGTAAACCTTTAGGGTCCAAGTGGATTTTCAAAAGGAAAATAAAGGCAGATGGATCAATTGACAAGTACAAAGCAAGACTTGTAATTAAAGGTTATAGACAACGTGAAGGTCTTGATTACTTTGATACTTATTCTCCTGTAACGAGAATAAATTCCATAAGGATGATACTAGCGATTGCAGCGTTGCGCAATCTTGAGGTACATCAGATGGATGTGAAAACAGCCTTTCTGAATGGAGATTTAGATGAAGAAATCTACATGGAACAACCTGAAGGTTTTATAGCTCCAGGACAAGAAAAAAGTCTGTAAGTTAGTTAAATCCTTGTATGGATTGAAACAAGCCCCGAAACAGTGGCATAAAAAGTTTGATGACACCATGTTGGCAAATGGTTTTAAAATCAATGAATGTGATAAATGCATTTATGTCAGAGAGACAGAAGTTGGCTATGTCATTTTATGTCTCTACGTTGATGACATACTGATTGTCGGGAGTAATGCCAAAATGGTGAAATCTACCAAGAATATGCTGAAATCCAAGTTTGACATGAAAGACATGGGTCTTGCAGATGTCATTCTGGGAATAAAGATCTCGAGAAGTCCAGATGGACTTATTCTTGATCAGTCGCACTATGTGGACAAAATTCTTGGTAAATTCAACGATGATGATTCAGCTGTGGCTAGAACTCCTTTAGAGATGTGAGTTTACACCTATCGAAGAATAGGGGAGATGGTATATCTCAAGTAGAATACTCTAGAGTGATCGGAAGTTTGATGTATCTATCGAGTTGTACAAGGCCTGATATAGCCTGTACAGTAAACAAGCTCAGCAGATATACGAGTAATCCAGGGGTTGATCACTGGAAAGCAATAGTGAGAGTACTTAGGTACTTACGTTTTACTCGTGATTATGGGTTGCACTATCATAGATATCCAGCTGTAGTCGAAGGATACAGTGATGCTAATTGGATATCTGACATGAAAGACTCAAAGTCTACTAGTGGTTATGTGTTTACACTAGCAGGTGCAGCTATATCATGGAAATCCTCCAAACAGACTGTGATAGCCAGATCTACAATGGAATCAGAATTCATTGCATTAGACAAGTGTGCTGAAGAAGCAGAATGGCTTCGAAATTTTCTAGAGGATATTCCAAGTTGGCCTAAGCCAGTGCCAGCAATTTGCATTCATTGATAGTCAATCTGCAATTGGAAGGGCACATAACAATATGTATAATGGTAAGTCTAGACATATTCGTCGTAGACACAATACCGTTAGACAATTACTCTCTACTGGAGTTATTTCGATTGACTATGTAAAGTCAAAGGATAACATTGCGGATCCGCTAACCAAAGGGTTAAATAGAGAGTTAGTTGTGAAATCATCGAGGGGAATGAGACTGAAGCCCATTAGATAAATGTTTATTACGAAGGAAAACCCAACCTTGTTGACTGGAGATCCCAAGATCTAGGTTCAATGGGACAACCTACTCGTAAAAGACATAATTGGATCACTGTGGGGGGTTACCCTCTAGTCCATTCCTATGATGAAATGAAACAGTGATGCTCGTATGGATAGAGGTTAAGCAAAAGCTTTTAATGATTCTTATGCGTCGGGAATCCGAGCAGAGTATTACGAGATACTCTTAAATAAGAAATCACCTATGTGAGAGAGAAGTGGGGCCGCTTCAAAGGGAATTGTACGGGGCACAATTCTTAGAAACTCTTGCAGAACCAGGTAGATGTTCATGGCCAAAATGAACATAATAATGAGAACTCAGATGTGTAGGTAAAATATCTGTGTGATATATATTCTCCATTTACATGAATGGCAGTACAGTTCAATGACATCGCGTCAACTGTCAGCCAGTAATGAGATATATTTTCACAAGGGAAGGTTCAAAGGCTGTGGCCTACCTATCCTATGCAGGTGTTGAACCATTGAACTCTTCTAGGTCAAAATAAAATGTTTTATAAAAATAATTTTATTCGACGTTTTCGCCAATTTCATTCATGTGGGGGATTGTTGGAAAAATGCTTATGAGTAAGCATTTTGAGGCCCAATTTTAAGCATGATCCACTTCGTGTTAGTGGTTCTTATTGAATGATTCGGATACTCCTCCGTGAGTACTTCGAAATGGTATATTCATATGCTTAAAATGGTGCTTGGGTGAATGAGAAATTGTTGCTCAAAGTTCACCCTTTGGTGTTGAAAATTTTGAATTTCCATAACAGCTAATTTAATTAGCTTGGTGGTTACAAAAGTTTAATTTCCATAACAGCTAATTTAATTAGCTTGGTGGTTACAAAAGTTTAATTTCCATAATAGCTAATTTAATTAGCTTGGTGGTTACAAAATTTAATTTCCATAATATAATTTAATTAGCTTGGTGTTACAACATGTGTAACTCTCCCATTTATGAGATTTAATTGGCTAGTTAATTTCCTTTAATTGAGACGTTTTTATTTTGTTTATAAAGAGACTCAATGCTTAGTTTTTGAAAAAAGAGGAACAAAATTAACAAACAAGAAATTTTCAGAGCATTTTATTTTCTTTGTTTTTGGAAGGGTTCAAGCACTTTTGTGGTTCGTTGGGAACGGGATTTGGTGGTGCCCATACTCGTTCGGTTTTCCGTTGTATCCTGGGAAACAAACGTCCCAAGTTCTACTGCACCTACGGTAGGGGGCGAATTTGTTTTAAGGATAATCAACAAGCCTCGGGAAAGTGAAGAAAGATCATCAATTTCAGGGTCTAACTTACAGCCTCTACCTCTACTGATCAGCCTCTACCTCAGCACAACAGCCTCTACATCTGCCTTCAGCCTCTGCTGTCAGCCTCTGCCTCTGCCATCAGCCTCTGCTGTCAGCCTCTGCTGTCAGCCTCTGCCATCAGCCTCTGCCTCTGCTGTCAGCCTCTGCCCTTCAGCCTCTGCCTCCGCTCTCAGGGTCTGCCTCTGCCCTCAGCCTCCGCTCTCAGCCTCTACCGTCAGGGTCTACTCTCAGGGTCCGCCGTTAGGGTCTGTTTGAGGATAATAATTATAATTGTAATTTTGTCATATTCGGATTTCCCAATTACCATGTAATAATTGTAATAATTGTTGTATACAATTAGTTTAGGATTTATGAATTTAACTGCACGACAACGTTGATTTGGTTTATGTTAATACCTTGACTGATAATTACTTGTACCAATGCCATTTTGCTTTCTTCTTATATCAAGGTGCTCGACATAAACTAGTAATGGAGTGTAAATGATTTAGCCCTGTAATTCATTAGTTTAATTGTGATTAGCGTTAATTAATCTTAGATCATTACCTTGCCTCTGGTCGATAGAGAATCAAATAACCGTTCACCAAAAGGGCTAGAGATTGAGTGAAAACTGGAAGTATGGCCCCACGAAGGAACATTTGAGTTTAACAATCCTGAAAAATGATTGCTGCTTGGAACTCTTATTTCCTGTTTCTTGTTGGGGAAAAGCTCTGCCTCAGGACCATCCATGAACCACTGATGAGAACGCTTTGGATCAAGTCTAGAGGAATTATCATAACTACCCTCTGGGTTTTGCTCTCTGTTTTAAATTTCCTGCTAGATCGGCTTTATTAGTAGGAAATAGTTTGTAATTGGTATTAATAAACAAGAAATTAGGATTTGGATGTGCTTTCTAGTTTGTAATTGGTATTAATAAATAAGAAATAAGGATTTGGATTGGTTAATAACCGAATTAATCATAACCGACCGAAATATAACGGTTAATTGGTTAATGATTATGTGTCATAAATTGGTTAAATCGGTCACACTTTTATTTAACCGAAAATTTCGATTACTGTTAAAAAATCAAGGATTAACCGACCGATGCACACCCCTAACTATAATATAAGCCGGGTAAATTTTCTCCATAGCTCAAATTTTCGAAACGAGACGGGTACGAAATAAATACATCTAAATACATCTCATGAGGTATTGTCAGGTATATAATTTTAGGGTCGGATTCGAGAATTCTTAGGGTACCTTGATATATTTTTCTAAATAGAGCTTGTTCAAGTAGAGTTTTTATTAATAGAGTTTTTGATTAAAAAAAAATTAAGTGTTTGATTGTGAGTGAGAACTTTATTAAATATTATAAAATTATTTTATTGGACAAGTTTTTTAAGTTGTATTATGAAAGAAATGAAATAATATTATTAAATTAAATAACGGTATTATAAATAATTTAAATCTTTAAAAAGCTTTTCAAACTAATTTTGTCATATGAACCAGTGACGTAAACCCTGAAATTTTTCTTTTTATTTTTGAAAGAAACCACGTCGTTTCATAAGACCTAACTCTCTCACTCCCAGTCCCGTCTCTCCCTCAGTTTCTGTTCAAAGATTTGAAGCTCCGTTCTTCTCTCTGTGCTCTGTCCAGTGCTCACTTTCACATCCTCTGAGAAGCTGGACTTAAGGTGATGAATTCATTAATTGATCAACTGATTTCTTTAATTTTTTTTTAGATTTTTTTATAATTATTTTTGTTAAAAGTATAAATGACTCTAACTGATTATGGAAATGGTTATTACTATTACCATGATTGTAAATTTACAAATGGGTATTGTCAGTTGTGATTATTTTGGATTTTTGGTCTTGTAAATTTGATGAATTTCGAATATAATGCATGTTTCTTTTGAAGTTCGCAAAAATAATATATCTTTTTTTATTTTTATAATTATTCAACGATCTATTAATATCCATTTCAATTGTAAAAGGTTTGTTTTTATGCATGCCTAATTTCATTATACATGTATTAGTTACTAGATCATTGTGTAGTGCTGTTAGTACTCAGTTGCGTGTGAGTTTGTCAACTAAGTCTGATGCACAATACCAGAATTGTATTTCGCATTTTTTTGGCTGTTCTGTTTTTGTGTTTTTTATTTTGCTGTTCTGGTTTTGTTCAACAACTGAATTAATTTGTGTTAAAATTTTATGAATTTTTTGTTGTTCTGTTAGTATAATCAGGCTGAAAATTGTCATTTAGTTTTGTTAATTATCATGTGGGCTGATTCTTGTTTACTGAATTAAGTTATTATTGATTTTTTGGTAATTATCTGTCATCCGTCGTCATTTTGTTTCATGAAACTTGTTTTGTTTATAATGATGATGTTTTTAGTTGTTATGGATGATTCAGTATTGATGATTTCATGAATTTATGCTTTTATTGTCTATTTTTAATTTTTTTCCCTGTTTGGACTGAGGCTACCACCTTGAGGCTGTCCACCTCGCCTCGAACGGGAGATCGCCTCGCATCGCATACCGAGTTTTCGAACCTTGGAAAAAGCCAGTGTGATTGCCAGGAAAAAAGAAGCGGTTTTCTACCCTTTAGTTTGTATTCTAGAAAAACACTTTAGCTGATGCCTAGAATGGGTTCATGAGCTTACTGGGGAGCTATAGGGGAGTCTCATGATGTTTTAAACTCAAAATGAAGTTTGTGTTCTATGGCTAGGCCTGGCCGCGGTTCGGTTCCGAATCGAAACCGAAACCGCCTGGAACCTCTGGTTCCAAGAACCTCAATTTTGCGGTTCGGTTCCAGAACCGCGGCCAGGCCCATCTATGGCCATTGGAGTATTCTCTCTCGTTTGCTGCATCTTATATTACTTATAACTAGATGAGCAACTTGGTTTTCCATTGATACTTGTCTTTGACGGATATTTTGTTGACGGCGGATTTTGGTCGACGGCGGATTTTGGTCTCAGGGTAATATGGGAATATCACCTTCGAGATAATCCTCCTTCAATAGTGAATTTGTTTGGTTATGGGGGACCAAAAGCAAATTTAGCGAGAGACAGATGAACACACCAATCGACAAAGGGATTTAACGTGGTTCGGTGGATTTTGGATCCGACCTACGTCCACGGACAAGAACATGATGGTACTTTTTATTACTCCAATATGCTTCTCAGATCTTTTGTGTTTACAAGTCAGAGCTTGATGATTCTGATCACTGATTTTTTTGATGATGATTTTTACACATACTATGCCCTCCCATTTATAATAACACAGAAATCAGACTCCTATTTGCATAAGAAATCCTAGTTGAACTTAGTCTTCTCTCCTTGTAAGGATTCCTAGTCTGATATTCCCTTCTCTTTTCTCATTCCTTTTCGGATTCTGACTTTATTTCCTCGTGAGAGTAGGATAATTCGTTTTATCTTATCCGCAAGAATAGAGTGTCGTCATCTTGAACACGTCTCGCCATCTGGCCGGTCTTCATGAGGTCGGTCATGGCAATCTTTTATGCTGAGAGTGTTTCTGCCGACCTTATAGTGCTCGGTCATCCGAACCAATAGTGGTCGGTCTTTTACATGTTGTGGTCGGGTCAGCTTTGATGATCTCAACCAGTCAGGGAATTACCCTTCTGTCCTCGTCGTGCTGCCTTAAATGTCATAGTGCCTGAAAACACCATCAACATCTGTCCCCTAGTTCTCGGTTCCAACAAGTGTGCAAGTTGGTGCCGGGAACTATATAAAGAAGGTGTTTCTGATTTGCTCTGTTGGAGGTTGGTCCGGTGTCGAGAAATGTTTTGTCGCCTCTTTCCAAGCGCTTTGTCTTGAGACACGCAACAGTCACGTCCGCTTAAATGCCTATCAAATCAACTTTAGGGTTTCTTCTAAGTTCGACACTTGTCAAACATCCGCCGGGTTCCCGCCAAAAAGGGAACGAATCGACCGTGTAGAGGCGTCTTCACAATGGGCTGATCTCAGCCGTCTGTTTAAACTTGGGAGACCTCTTTTGCAGTCGACACCTGGCGTTCATCCGGGTTCTTCCCTTAGATCCAACGGTCACGAGCGTCTTTGCCATGACTATAAGAAGGCGAGGCTTTCACTGTTCCATCTTTTTCGGCAATTTCTCCTTCTTCCCTGAACACATCTCCGTGATTCGCCCAACTCCGTGTTCTCGAAGTTCAACCGCGGGCTTTTTCTTTTTCTTTGCTGCGAACATAAGGAACGGGCAAAACCGTACTGCACAACCTCCTGCTTTTTCCGAGAAGAACAAGTAAGTCCTCCGAACGACCTCTTCCTTTTTGAGCGTTGTGAATCTGTGTTGCGGTTCATTTTTCAGTGTTTGCTAGGGAGAAATTTATGGTTCGCTGGGTTTTGCTTTAGGGCACTTTAGAGACCACCTGTTTAGTTTACATGGAAACCGTGAGTAGTTTCTTTTAGCTATAGACTGACTTCCCCTTCCTTCTTTGTTTTTCTGGGTGTCAGGGATGTCTGACAGCAGTTCCTCCCCTGAAAAGCCTGCTAAAACCTCAACTCCCCCTGCTGAGGAGCTCTCTTCGGGCTCGGGGGCACCTAGTGTAGAAGACCTCGATACTACCCCTACCCCTTCTGAGGTTGAGCAAGATAGTTACCATCAGAGGGTCCCTCGGAGGGATCCAGAGCCCGGTGATCTGGACAGCTCGGCTCTGGACATGGATCGGCCTTCCAAAATAACTGAGGATGATCTGGTGCTGTTGCGGCAACGATATGATATCCCAATAGATATTGCCCTTGAAGTTCCCGGCCCGATGGATCGCGCTAGTCAACCTGATGAGGGCTCGGTGGCACTTCTTCTTGCTTTTTTCGAGTGTGGTCTGCGGCTGCCGATGCAACGATATTTTCCTTGGATGCTGGCCGAGATGGAGATTGCTCATTGTCAATTGAGTCTGAATAGTTGGTGGATTTTGGCCGGCATGCATGTGGTCTGGCACCGAGCGGGGTTTAGCGAGCCTTCTCTCAAAGAGGTTAAGAGATTATACCGGCTGAAGGCCAATCCCAGGTCGCACCACGGATGGTACTACCTTTCTGCGTATGCTGATTCTTCCAATGTCGTCCGTAAACTCCCCGACTCCAACAAAAATTTCAAGGATCTTTGGTTTTGGGCCACAGGAGATTGGGGACGGGTCTTGCGATTTTATTTAGAGGACGTCTCGGTCCCTGACATCTTCAGAGCGGGAGGTTAGGAGTTTTAATACCCCCCCTATTTTGTTTCCTTTTTTAGTTATTAGGCTTCTAACTTCTCCGATTCCTCCCAGCTTGTTGGCGGGATGCTCCCAAGGTTTCTCGTCAGGTTCGGAGGCGGGTACATTGGGCTCGGGGATATGCCGCCCACTGGAGGGAGTTAGTTAATGATGCAGCATTTGTTAAGTCGGGCCTCATTCGGACCGTCCCTCCGGAGGTCTCGGGTCGGATAGGTAGATGTTTGTTGACTGTTTAGTTGACTTCCCTGTTTGTTTGTAATGTTTGATGTCTTTGTTATATGCTCGGGTCCTGACTTCCTTCTCCCCCCTTTTTTGTAGGCATGTCGAAGAGGCCAAAGTTTCTTGAGAAGTTGGCCGGTACTATGAAGAAGGCCGGTCGTGCTGAAACTGGAACGTCCCGGGCACAGCCTGACCTTGTTGAGGCTGGGAGGGTGTCTCAAGAAAAAGTTCAGCCGGCTGTTCGGGGACTATCTTCTCCTTCTGGCCTGCAGTCATCAGGATCTGCTCGTCTTGTTAGCCCGCCGAAGCCTCTTAGGAAGAGGAGGCGTCAGTTCGGGTCAGAGGAGACCGAGTTGGTTCAAGAGGAGGAGGAGGATCCTGTCCCGGGCAAGAAGAAAGACGTCCGTCGGGGGAAAAAATCATCTGTGGGCTCCTCCAAGAAGCGAAAGGGTTCTGTAATCCTCGGGGTGGATGATTTGGGAGAGAGCATCCGGGAGGCTACCTCACATCTAGTGCCGGCTTTTAATGAATTGGCCGAGGTCATTCCCCCGGGGGAGGTCTCGAGATATGAGGATATCTCTCCCGAAGCTGTAGTGACTGAGATGAGCTCTCAAATAGCAAAGGTAGTTTTATTATTCTTTTTTCTGACTTCGGTTCTCGGTCTTCTTCATATCATATCTTGACTTTCTTTGTTTCCGTGCAGGCTACTTACCTTATGGCGAAGAACAAAGACCTCCTTCTGAGTCTATTGTCCGAGGGTGGTCAGGCCCAGAGACTTCAGAATCGCTTTACAGAAGTGGAGGCTAAACTGGCTGATCGGGAGGATGTGATAAAGAACCTTGAGTCGACTGCCATTGAGAACTTCAAAACAAACAAAGCTCTCAAGGCTGCTGCCGGGTTGGAGCGAAAACTTGCCGACACTGCCCGGGAGGATTTGAAGGCTGCCCAATCTGAGATCGGCGTTCTGAAGGCGAAGGTGTCAAGTGTTGAAGCCAAACTGAAAGCCAATGATGAACAAATGGCACGGGCCCGAGACGATCTTGAGAGGAAAGAAGCCGAGCTTGAGGAGAGAGAGGCTGATCTTGAGGCCGAGAAGGAGGCCATCCGCCTTGAGGGAGTTGGTGACTGTGCTGAGCTGATACCGATGGTGCTGCCAAGTTTGAATATGGATCCTATTCATGCGGCTATCAGCTATTGCAAGGGGGATATTTCTGAGGAGGAGTTCCGGAAGTGGCTCCCTTCTCCTTCCGAGGAGGTGATGGATCCTGACCCGATCTCGGTGGTTCCGGATTCCGGGGCTCCCCAAGGAGAATGACCTGATATTCCAGCCCCCGGCGAGGACTGCCTTGAGATCCCTCCGCCCATCCCTGAGGCAGAGGTCTCTCACGCTGCTGAGGTTGAAGCTGCAGTTCCTCCTCCTGAAGTCGAGCCGGTCCTTCCGCTGTCTGAGCAAGCTGAGGAAGAAGTTCCTGCCCCTGTGCGGGCTGAATGAGGAAGGGTAACCCGACCGGGGCCCTGTGTACACTTACTTTTTGTAATAACTTTACAAGTTGTATTTTGATATACACATATATATATATTTATGTATATTTCTTATCTCTTTCTCCTCTTTCTTTTTTTTCTTTGTGCTTCCTGTTTGTCCGAATACTCTGAGACCTTTCCCAAACCAAAGGAGCTGACTCGGTGGGGCGTAACCCGACCCCGAGCTGAGTGAGACATTTTGGTTCTGGGGGGATGTTACCTCCCCAAACCAAAGGAGCTGACTCGGTGGGACGTAACCCGACCCCGAGCTGAGTGAGACACTTAGGTTATGGGGGGATGTTACTTCCCCAAACCAAAGGAGCTGACTCGGTGGGACGTAACCCGACCCCGAGCTGAGTGAGACACTTAGGTTCTGGGGGGATGTTACCTCCCCAAACCAAAGGAGCTGACTCGGTGGGACGTAACCCGACCCCGAGCTGAATAACCAAGTGGCCTCGGCGGAACGAAATCCAGCCCCGAGCCGACTAATCAAATGGCCTCGGCGGAACGAAATCCAGCCCTGAGCCGATTAATGAAGAGGCCTAGACGGAAGGTAATCCAGCCCCGAGCCGACCATCCCCATGGACTTTATTCAGAAGGGCAGTGAATCAACCTTTGAAGTCCTACCGAATCTGGTATGGGCGTCCCCCTACTAGACCGACGGAAAACAAAAACAAGTTTCTGAAAAATAAAAAGGCGGGGGTGATTTAGCACCTATCCCATAAAAAACGTTTTGTAAGCATAAATAACAACATGGATGCCTCAAAACAGCGTCCCGTCCGAGGTCTCCAAAACACAATTCTGAATCTTTCAATTCAGTGTCCCGGTCGAACCATGATTTGGATCAGAGAGCGTTTAAATGGTAATGGCACATCCTCTACACATCGGTTCACTGTGGAGCCTGTGTATTGTATGAGGGCTCCTCCTAACCACGCTGGAGCAGGCACACGCCACAGGGGCACAACGCATCCCCGTGCTGTGTCTCTCACAGATCCGGATAATGAATGGATCAAAGAGCGTCCGGACTACTAAGGGTATATTCCTCCTTAGTTCCGGTATCACTGGAGCTAGCAATCGTCACGGGGGCATCATCATCCCCCGTGCTATGCTTTCCCACGGATCCATTACATCGGGTATGTCCCTGAGGACCTCGAGCAAAGAGAGATATTTGGTTATGGGGGAATATTACCTCCCCAAACCAAAGGAGCTGACTCGGTGGGACGTAATCCGACCCCGAGCCGAATCATCAAACGACCTCGGCGGAACGAAATCCAGCCCCGAGCCGAATGAACAAACGGCATTGGCGGAATGAAATCCAGCCCCGAGCCGAATAAACAAGTGGCCTCGGCGGAACGCCATCCAGCCCCGAGCCGAATGAGACAAACGGCCTCGGCGGAACGAAATCCAGCCCCGAGCCGACTAATGAAGAGGCCTCGGCGGAACGTAATCCAGCCCCGAGCCGATTGAAACATTAAGGGTATATTCCTCCTTATGTTATGCTTCTCAAAGATCTATGCTCTCTGTTTTTTTTTTTGTATGGAGTCGAATGATTCTGGTGTGACTCTGTGCATTTTTGTGGTGGTATCTGTGGTCGGGCAGTTGCAAGTTTTTGTGTTCTTTAGTTTTGGATCGTTGTCGTGAGCATGTCCTCGAGTTTTTTTTTTTTGAACATGGTTTTGTAAAGTTTTATTTGAGAGTGTTTTGGAAAAAAGAAAGCTTTTTGTTCATGCTCGGGGACACACTGCCCTTCTTACAACTCTCTGAGGGTCATTTTGAGAGAGGCTTTATGTATTTGGATCCCTGTCCCTTTCGCTGTAAACAGATAGGAGGAAGGGAAAGTTTACTGGAAGTATTTCCTCAACATCTCAGCGTTCCATGGCTTTTTTAATCTTGTGCCGTCCAGTCGCTCTAGGATGTACACCCCTGGTTTCACCACTTTTACCACCTTGTAGGGCCCTTCCCATTTGGCGCCCAGGGAGCCCTCCTCTGGCTTTCGAGTATTTAGGGTGACCTTTCTTAGCACCAGGTCACCCGGGATGAAGGTGCGTGTCCGAATCCTTTTATTGTAGAAGCGGGCCATCCTTTGTTGGTAGATTGCCGTTTTTATGGCCGACCTCTCTCTCTTTTCTTCGATCAGGTCGAGGTGGTTTCTGATAAGTCCTTCATTCTGTTTACTCTCGTAGTGCTGAACCCTGTGGGAGGTCACCCCGATCTCTGCTGGGATGACAGCTTCATATCCGTATGCTAAGGAGAACGGGGTTTCTCCCGTGGAGTCCTTATAGGTTGTCCGGTGCGCCAACAGTACTTCTGGTAGTTCCTCGACCCATAGGCTTTTGCTGGATCCAAGCCGAGCTTTGAGGTTGGCCTTGATGGTTTTGTTTGTCGCCTCAACTTGGCCGTTTGATTTGGGATGGGCTGGTGTGGCGAATATTAGGGCAATCTGGAGGTCCTCGCAGAGTTTTCTGAAACCTTTGCTGTCGAACTGCTTCCGCAAATGCTTGTATGTATCTCTCTGAGCACATAATTTGCCTCTTCTTCTGCAAGACATCTTAAGAGGGGGACTGAGTAACCCCGTCGGTAAAGTACCCCGTCAATTAGAGAGAATTTGGTGCTCTTGTATCTTAACTTTCTGGCCTCCGTTTTGTCCTCTGGTGTTTCTCCCATTTCCAAGTTTTTTCTGATGGGTTGCATCCATGATGCTTGGCTTTCTTTATCTAGAACTTCTACTTTAGATTCTCCCACGCTTCTTTCCCGGATGTAAATCAAATGGATTATCCTGGGGTGTTCGACTTTTGTTGAAGAGGCGAGCCGTGCCAGGGAGTCTGCCTCACAGTTGTCTTCTCGGGGGATTTGTTCGAAGCTTACATCCCCCATCTTCCCTGTTAGCTTTCGTACTTCGGTCAGGTAGGCCATCATACTGGGCTCTTTCGCTTGAAATGCTCCCTTCAGTTGCTGAACGGCTAACTGCGAGTCACTCCTTACTACCACATTTTGGATCCCTAGCACCGTGCATAGTCTCAAACCGCCCAGTATTGCTTCATACTCTGCTTCATTGTTGGTCGCTATGAAAGCGAATTTCAGGGCGAGTAAGATTTCTTCTCCTTTGTCGCTTTTTAGGACGATTCCCGCGCCATTGCCTTGTGTGCTGGCCGAACCGTCTACGGACATTTCCCATTTGTCCTCGTCTATAGCCATGGTCTGGGGGTCGGTACATTCGGCGACAAAATCTGCCAAGGCTTGTCCTTTTACTGCTGTTCTTGGGAGGTAGGCGATGTCATGTTCACTTGGTTCTTGGGAGGTAGGCGATGTCATGTTCACTTAGTTCTACCGACCACTTTACTAATCTGCCGGAAACCTCTGGCCGCTGCAGAATTTGTTTTAGGGGGTGGCCGGTGTATACTTTGATAGGATGGCCTGGAAGTAAGGCCGCAATTTTCGAGCTGCCGTAACTAGTGAAAGGGCGACTAGTTCGTGTACTGGATACCGGGTTTCAGCGTCTAAGAGGGCTTTGCTGACATAGTAGACAGGCTTCTGGATCTTGTCGGTTTCTTGTATCAGTACTGAACTTACTGCTCGGTCCGAAACAGCCAGATATAGGTATAATGTTTCATCCGGGAGTGGTTTAGCCAGGAGTGGGGGCTGCACCAGATATTGTTTCAACTGCTGGAAGGCTTCTTCGCACTCCGTCGTCCAGTCGACATCCTTTTTTGCTTTTTGGATTACTTTGAAGAAAGGGTGGCATTTGTCAGTTGCTCGTGATCTGAACCGGTTGAGCGCGGCCACTCTACCGGTCAGACTCTGTACTTCTTTTATTGTTTTGGGAGACTTTAGGGCCAGTATTGCCTGGATCTTCTGTGGGTTTGCTTCAATTCCTCGGGCACTTACCATGTAGCCTAGAAACTTCCCTGAGGCTACCCCGAAGGTACATTTTTCTGGATTGAGTTTTAGGTTGTGTCTTCTTAGAAGCTCAAAAGTCCTTTTTAGGTCGTCCATGTGGTTGCTTGGTTCTTTTGACATTGTTATCATGTCATCGACATAAACTAGCATTGTAATGCCGATGAGTGGTTTGAAAACATTGTTTACTAACCTTTGAAAGGTTGCTCCTGCGTTTTTTAGTCCGAAGTGCATTACTTTATAGCAGTAAAGTCCCTGGTCTGTAATGAAAGGTTTTTCTCTTCGTCTGTAGGGCACATTTTGACCTGGTTGTATCCGGAGAAAGCATCCATGAAGCTCAGTAGTCCTTGACAAGCTGTGGTGTCTACTAGCTGGTCTATGTTCGGCAAATGAAAGCTGTCTTTTGGGCACGCCTTGTTTAAGTCGGTGAAATCGACACACATTCGCCACTTGCCATTGTTCTTCCTGACCAACACCACGTTTGATACCCAATCCGGGTACCTTGTTTCTCTGATGAGACCTGCCTTTAGTAACTTCTCGACCTCGGCTGCTATTACTTTACTCCTCTCTTGATTGAAGTTCCTTCTTTTTTGCCTGACCGGCTTGCGAGATAAGTCTACTGCTAGGCGGTGATTGATGAATCTCGGGTCGATCCCAGGCATGTCATTGTATCCCCAGGCAAAGACGTCCGGGTACCCCTTCAGTCATTCTAGAAGATCTTGTCGTATAGACTTGCTCAGGCCTCCCCCTATCTTTATACTTTTTCCTGGCCCGTAGAGTTCTATTTCTTCTGTCCCTTCAGCTGCAGCGAGTCGGGCATTTTTGTTTGGCCAGGGCCCTGGGCTTCTGTCTTCTTCTTCTTCTCCCTGGTTCCTTTGTCGTTTTCGGTTGTCTTCTGTGATGCATAGAGTTTCTCGTGAGAGAGTTGCGAAGCAGCTGCGAGCTGTTTTCTGGCTTCCGCATACAATTCCGATCCCCTCCCGAGTGGGGAATTTCAGTTTCAGGTGGTAGCATGACATCACGGCTTTTGTTTTCATCATGAAGGGTCGCCCGACGATGGCCTGGTAACTGCTCATGCAGTTTATTACAGTGAAGTCTGTCATGATCGTCCGGGTCCGGGGATGTGTCCCGATAGTTATTGCCAACTGTATCCTTCCTAGTGGGATGACGGCTGATCCTCCGAAACCGTATAAGAGAGTGCTATCGTTGGTCAGAGTTGCATATTCTACCCCTAGGTCGTCCAGTGCTTCTTTGGAAATTATGTCAACCGCGCTCCCGGGGTCCACTAGGATTCTGTTTACCTCCGTCCCGCTGATGACTGCCTTGATTATCAATGCATCGTCATGAGGGAAACTTACTCCTCGGGTATCCTCATCAGTAAACATTATCGGTACCGACCGACTTCCCTGTAGCCCTGTGACCTGCTCTGTTTCTAAGACGTCTGGTCCTCGGGTTCTGCTGTAATCTTTCCTTGACCGGTTAGAGTTTCCGGCCAGTGTTTTTCCTCCTGCGATGATATGATTTGGCGACCACGTGCTCTTTGTCTGGCTGTCATGACCTCGTGGTCAATGTATTTGTTTAGATACCGTTTCGTGCTAGATCTTCCATTTGTTCTCGCAGATCTTTACATCCGTCTGTTGTATGTCCTTTGGAGTTGTGGTGTACGCAATAAGCTTTTTGGTTCCTTTTGTCCGGGGGGAATCTCTTTGGTCGGGTTCTACTAAGAGGCATTTCCCCTGGATCTCCATGACAATTTGTCCCAGTGGTTTCTTTAGGGGAATGTATGCATCTTCCCCGACCACATGGTTCACTTGGGTCGGCGCCCTTCTCTCTTGATTGTCTCGGTGCAGTGGTTTGAATTCTTTGTGCTTCGGGGGTGGTCTTCTGGATTCTCTTTCTGTTCGGCTGGGGGCGCCCTCCCTTGTGGTTCTTTCTCTGATGGTGTTCCCTTTTCGGGATACTTTCTCCTCGTTCTCTAATAAAACGAATTTTCGGGCCACCTCCAGGGCGGTTGCGTAGTCCGGGGTGTCTTGGATCCTTAGATGGGTCCATAGCCTCCCGACTTTCAAGGCTCCCTTCAAGCTTTCCAGGGCCTCGGGGGATTCATACCCTCCGACTTCGAGTACCATATTATGGTATCTTTCAATAAATATCTTCAAAGGTTCATCGTCTCCTTGTTTCATAAGCCTTAGTTCTCCAATTGTCTTTCTGGGGACACAAGCCTCCTTGAAGTGTCGTATGAATGACTTTCTCAGTTGTGCGAAGCTGCTGATGCTCCTTGGGGCTAGGCTTCTATACCATAGAATGGCCGGTCCGGCCAGAGTTAGGGGGAACACTTTGCAGATGGCGTCCCCTGTTACCCCTTGCACCTCCATTAGTAGGACGAAACCTTCAATGTGGGTTTTGGGATCGGTATGGCCCTTGTATGGTGTCATGGTCGGCATGCTGAATCTTTTTGGGAATTTCTCTGATTTTATTTCTTCTGTGAGGGGGGACTCATCTTTGCCGTCCTGGACATCCCCTCTGTTTGTATTGGGGTATACTCCCCATTTGACCAGCTCCTCCCGTAACCAAGATTTCATGCTGCTGTCTTTGGTTCCATGCCGCCCCCTGTGGTTTCTTTTCTTTCTGCTATCTCGGGAATGGTGCTTCTCGGGTTCGGTATCTTCTCGTACTTTTTCATTATATTCTTTTCCTCTTCTCCGGGTGTTGTGAGGGCTATCGTAGGAGGAGTCTGGTGACGATTTGTCATCTTCTCCCTCCCATGTGTCCTCGGTCTGGGAATCTCTCTGCACTACCACGGATCTCACCCTGTAGGGTTCCCTCCTCCGGGGTCTGTCGTCTTCACTTGTATCGACATTCTTTTTCCTTATGCTATGTCGTTCCTTCGTCGGCTAGTCCCGGCCTCGAATTTTCCATTGTGTGCTCATTCTATCCTTTCCAACCGGTCTACTATGGTTTTTGCAGAGTTTGGCTTTCCTCCCTTTCTTTCCTAAGGTTCTCCTCAATCTTCTCCATCCAATCTGCAGCCGAGCTCCCTGATGGTTGGTGGTTTCCGTCTTCCGCCATTGTCTCACTACGCGAGTTGCTTTTTGTTGAGCTCCCCACAGACGGCGCCAACTGTTGACGGCGGATTTTGGTCTCAGGGTAATATGGGAATATCACATCCGAGATAATCCTCCTTCAATAGTGAATTTGTTTGGTTATGGGGGACCAAAAGCAAATTTAGCGAGAGACAGATGAACACACCAATCGACAAAGGGATTTAACGTGGTTCGGTGGATTTTGGATCCGACCTACGTCCACGGACAAGAACAGGATGGTACTTTTTATTACTCCAATACGCTTCTCAGATCTTTTGTGTTTACAAGTCAGAGCTTGATGATTCTGATCACTGATTTTTTTGATGATGATTTTTACACATACTATGCCCTCCCATTTATAATAACACAGAAATCAGACTCCTATTTGCATAAGAAATCCTAGTTGAACTTAGTCTTCTCTCCTTGTAAGGATTCCTAGTCTGATATTCCTTCTCTTTTCTCATTCCTTTTCGGATTCTGACTTTATTTCCTCGTGAGAGTAGGATAATTCGTTTTATCTTATCCGCAAGAATAGGGTGTCGTCATCTTGAACACGTCTCGCCATCTGGCGGTCTTCATGAGGTCGGTCATGGCAATCTTTATGCTGAGAGTGTTTCTGCCGACCTTATAGTGCTCGGTCATCCGAACCATAGTGGTCGGTCTTTTACATGTTGTGGTCGGGTCCGCTTTGATGATCTCAACCAGTCAGGGAATTACCCTTCTGTCCTCGTCGTGCTGCCTTAAATGTCAGTGCCTGAAAACACCATCAACATATTTCTTATTGGATCTTCATTTTTTTTTTACTAACTCACACAGCCATGATAGACTAATAAATAAGTAGTTAAGATATGTTGAAGTTTTAGCAGCTATCTAGTTAGTAAAAAGAGTAGAGTCTTGGAGCTCCTATAGTTTTTGAAACTCTTCAAACAAGAAGCATATTGTTCGTAATGGATAATGCCTTTTATTGTTATTGCTTAAAAAAAACCCAAAAAATCATACATAACTGAACCGACAATTCGAAATAACTATAGTTTTTTTCAGTTATTTCTTTAATAAAACCGAAAAATTATAATTACAATAATTTTTTGCAATTTTACCATACTGATCTGAACTTTGTCCGTTGTAGGGAACTATTTTGTTATTGACAAAGCTTATCAAAAAGTAAAGTTTGAGTGCTCAATCAGTGAAACTTCTAGATAGTTTCTGGTGAACATTTACGAAAGTCCATTCAAGTCATAAGCAATTCCAATATATCTAATTGCTTCTATATAATGTGTGCATACGGTGGTACTGCTAACATAGATATGATGAAATGAAAATTCTCTTGATTTAGCTCATTATTTCTGCTAACAAAAATTCTGACTTTAATGAGTATACAGATATGAAGGGTCTAATATGGGCGACAACAGACCTAAAACATCGGACGCAGATTCTATCTTTGTATCGGCAGATCTTGCGGAGCCTCAACTCTCCTAAATTGGAGCTTAATTTAGCAGCAAGACTTGCAAAGAAAGCAGAGGTTCGAGCCATATTCATGTTGGGGTCTGAAGAGCGATCCATTCATAATATTCAAGATCTCATTGACACTGCTGAGTATGCTCTTTCCCTCTTAAAAGAGGGGAAAATCCCCAAGTACATACAATGAATAGATTCATTTCTTTAGTCTCAATAAGATTTGAATGATACTTTATCCTCATAATGTATTTATATTATCTTACATGAATTGCTCATTCAATCAGCAATTGCTTCACTGTTTTTTTAAATCTATATCTGTTCCTAATTTTAGTCTGTTATTACTATGATTTTCTTTTAGACGGTTTAGTAGTTTCATGGAAAATGCGACAATCCTTCCCATCAGTAATAGCTCTTTTTCAAATGAATGAACATTGATGACTCTATTTATTAGGTCGCTTCAATTTTAACCGTTAATTAATATTAATGTACGCAGAACATTATAAATATTTTAGTATAGTTCGGCATCCAAATTCGATGGCACCAAACCATCTCGCCTTGCTGATATTGTGGTGTCCAATTAAATTTGGACGGGTGTTGCCACGTGGACAGATGATTAGAAGATCAAAAGGAAGGCTTTGATGCAAGAATGGACAGATGATTCGATTATGAAATAGGCATTTTAAACCGTAAGAGATGCACGAATGATTCAGCCACAAACTATTGACTATTCTTTCTTGGCAAGGATAAATACCCAACATTGTTCTACATTAATTGAGTAATTTCAGGAGGAGGAGCTACGACATGTCAAGGTCCAGGCTCCGATATAATTTAAGTTTTTTAATTAGTCTTTAAAATAAATATTTTAATAATTTTCCCCCTGAATTTGTTATTTATTATTATTTAGCCCCTAATTTTTTTTCTCTAGCTCCAATCGGGTACTTCAGTTACATATTTGTATTCGGTTCAAAGAGTTGGTCCTTAGCTCACCTGCAGTTGATATTCCTTTAAATAACGGCTACGCAGTCTATAATTTACGAACAGATTCGAAATCTGATGTCGTCGTTCTTCACAAATATAACAAACGTCATATCGTCGATGTCTAAAAGTATCAACCTACATGTCGTCTGTGCACCTGCCAAATTATATCACCCGCAGGTGATGCTAAGGAATTGACCGTTATAACTGAATGCAACTAACCAAAAACGTTATTATTTTGGCGCCAACCCCCCCTCTCTCTCAATCTCTACAAACTGAAGAAACAGAGGAAATAATCAAGAAATTAAAAGCTCTCACTTAGTGAAATTACTACTCTGAAACAAAATCACTTATCGCCATGGAAGATCCTAATAAAGTTCCTGATAGGCTCACAAAACTGAGTCATTACATTGAAGAAGTTGACAGAAGGGTTATTGGATTGATGATGCGTGAGAGTCGTCAAGATCTAAAAGCGAGAATCAAAGCACTAAAGAATGATCAAGAAAATGTGAAGAAAGGGTTCTTTCAATTGGGATTGAGAATTGAAGAACTCAAGAAAGAAGAAGATAATGTGAATGAGAAACTCAATAAGTTGATGATTGAGTTTGGCGCAACAAGAGAGTCCGAGATTCAAGAAGTTCCTGATACTGCTCCTGGGTTTGTGATTCCTTCGTGTTCTGCTTTATCGGATGATCTTTCGTTTAATATACAAGAGCTTAAAGAGAATATTAATGCATTGGTGTCTCAGATTTGCGAGAATGAACGTTTGTTGAAGTGGGCAAATGAGTCTTTGTTGGAGTGGCTAAGATTGAAATCAATGAAGAAATGGGCTATGGAACTTGGGGCTCAGCTCTCTGACTTGTTTGTTAATCTCTTGATTGTGCTTTCAGAGTCAGAGAGCAATCAAGTGTTAGACAAATTTGTAAAGTTTAAATCCGCGGTTGAGGATCTGATCCCAGCAGGAACAGGAAACAAAGCTTTTGTAATTGACAGGTTCATTGCTTTGCTTGGAATAGCTGACAAAGAAATCATCAAAAGCTTGAAGCAGATTGGCGAGTCATCGGAAAAAGAATCGAAAGACAGTGAAATTGATCAACTGTTTGATAAACTCATCAATGAAGTTGTACATTTGGATGAGATTTTCAAGTATCAGTCTGTTGATGATGATTCAAAGATTGTCAAGGAAGCATTATCTTTTCTGACAGCAAAGCTTGAAAAATGTGAGCAAAATGTTAGAGACATTGATTTGGATATTACTAGTCTTGCAACATTATCTTCTTTTATTAGTGCATCAGAAGATTCGGAGAGTTTGAAAGGAAACTTGAAGAAGAAGATAGATGATCTGTGGCAGCAAAAATAATAGAGGATGAGGAGGAAACAGATTAAAACAAGGAACTGATTGATGGATTGTTGAATTCGCAGGCTGCAATTGTTTGATATGTTAATGATTCATTTTTGTTGATGTTGGACATTTGATGAATGTTTTGATAGTAGTAGTTGTTGGAAAATGCTCTTAGTAAGCATTTTGTGGCACAATTTTAAGCATGATCCACTTCGTGTTAGTGGTTGTTTTTGAGTGATTCGGATACTCCTCCGTGAGTAGTTCGGAATGGTATATTCATATGCTTAAAATGGTGCTTGGGTGAATGAGAAATTGTTGCTCAAAGTTCACCCATTGGTGTTGGAAAATAAAGAGATATTAGCTTGTCCCACATAGGAAAGCTAATAAAGGGAAAATGTGCTTATATATGATTTCTCATATGTAGATGGGTAAGAGTTATAAGGATAGAGGCTCTCTCTACGTGAGTGCGCAGGGGGGGTGCAATTCAAAATCCGAACAGGCCTGACTCGTGTGCGCTGCGTACACGAATGCGGGCCCGGCCCAGCCAATTTTTGCAAGTCTCTTTATTTTTTTTCCAAGCCTTTTGAAGTTCCATAACAGTTAAATTAATTCTATTAATTAACTAAGTAGTTACATCATGTGAAAAGCCTCCCACTAACTTAATTGAATTGGCATGTTATTTTTTCTTTTAACTGTGGCAGTGTTGATTTTGAGTTCTAGAGAAGAAGAGAGATCTTTTGGTTTTGGTTTTCTTTTCTGTTTTCTTAAGAGTTCATACACATCTCGTGGTTCGTTGTGACGATTTTGGTGGTGCCCAATCTCGTCTATTTCCGTTGCATCCTGGGAAACAAACGTCTCACGCTCTACTGCACCATTCGGTAGGGACGAATTTGTTTTAAGGAGATTGTTGCCGCATCAACAAGCCTCGAAATTCTCTCTTTTGGTTCAATACTGTTCGTTGCTGCACTATCGCGTTCGCTCCTGGAACTGTGTTATTTTCATTACTGTTGTTTAGTTATTACCGCTACTTTATTGTACCAATCGTGTTCTGTTTTACTGTTGTTCATTGTCCTTTGTAAGAACACATTAACCAAATATTTTGTAATAGTAGTTGTTAATTTGACAACTTTAGATTCTGGTATCTTGGCTTTTGTTGTACCATTTCTTGTTTTGCTGGTAGAAATTGTTGTATGTAGTGTGTCATTAACCAGTTTTAACATGCAAACTAATCTTAATCATTTTAAAACAGAACACAACAATTGATACAAGGAAAATCTGGAAAATGTA
Source organism: Zanthoxylum bungeanum (assembly GCA_019454045.1). Lineage (NCBI taxonomy): Eukaryota > Viridiplantae > Streptophyta > Magnoliopsida > Sapindales > Rutaceae > Zanthoxylum > Zanthoxylum bungeanum. Next base: position 9,142 of record SKCR01039087.1, on the reverse strand, counting down.
GAAGATGATGATCAAACTGAATTCCAGGTCGAGTTGCCTCTGTCCTTAAGAACTTGTTAGCCCCGCCTCGGTGCTCTACGGATGGTTTTGTGGCTAACGTTCTCCCATGATCACTTGGATTCTTCTTGTAGAAGGGGCACTCTTTTCACAAGAACTTGAACAATGGAAAAATAGTGGAAACTCTCTCTTGACTCTAAAATGACTCTCTTAGACAACGGAAAACTTGTATATATTTCTATATCTTTAAGAATGAACCCAAAGCTCCTTTATATAGGCATGGAATGGTGCCTTTGAGGGCACCCTTTGGTTTGTGGTGTAACCCTCTTAAGGGTCATACCTCTTCCCTTATGTCTTTTGAATCCTAAAGACTAATATTTTCAATTTAGAGGACATTTCCCTTTATCCTTGTGCATTTCCCATAAGGCACTACTTAAGGGACATGTCTCTCCTACTTATACTACAACTATTTAGAGAATTTACAACAATCCCCAACAATTCTCTAAATATTAATGCAAACACTTAAAAGAGTTTCCGTGAATTAAAACTGCATCGAAATATGTAGCTTTCGCCTTGAACATTTCCTAGTGAATGACAATCGGATTTACTTAGCAAACCAGTGATCCATAACCTTGAACTGTTCCGCCGTTGGTGTAAAGCAAGACAATTGCCAACATACAGCTTTACTTCAACCATTTCCCGTTCTACGGTTGTGTTCATTTCGGCTATGAACATTGGTCCTGGATTCATTAAGTACTTTAGGGATTTCAGCCTTTAAAACTCTCATGGAAGCGGCCTTACTTCTTACTTGAAATAGGTGATCTACTATAAAGAGTTAATCTGCTTTTACCGCCATTATGACTCTTCTCATAATATAGTGATCATTAAAAGCCTTAGCTTACCACAACCTTGACAAACAGCACTCTGCGTCATTACAGGAATGGGAAAGAGTATAAAACTCTACAATGCTTGTTTTGAATTATACAAAGTTTCAATTATCCATTTTGAACCTAGATCTTGGGATATCCAGTCATCTAGGTTGGGTTTCCACAGTGACAATTCTTAATTTATAGGCTTCAAGCCCATTCCCCTCGATGACTTCTCAACTTGCTCTCTAGGTAAACTTTTAGTAAGTGGATCTGCTAGGTTTTCCTTTGATTTAACATAATCTATCGAAATTATGCCACTTGAGAGCAGTTTTCGTATGGTATTATGTCTGCGACGTATGTGTCGAGACTTACCATTATACACTGAATTTTTGGCTCTTCCAATAGCTGACTGACTATCACAATGTATGCTTATCACTGGCACTAGTTCTGGCCAATTTGGAATATCCTCTAGGAAATTTCGAAGTCATTCTGCTACTTCCGCTATTTTATCTAATGCTATGAACTCTGATTCCATAGTAGGCCGAGCAATACATGTTTGCCTTGAGGATTTCCATGACACGGCTGCACCACCAAGTGTGAAAATAAATTCACTCGTAGATTTAGAATCAACTGTATTAGATATCCAGTTAGCATCGTTATATCCCTCTAAAACAGCAGGATATCTCGTATAATGCAGACCATATTTTTAAGTTTCTCTCAGATACCTCAAAACTCTTACTATGGCTTTCCAGTGGTTATGTTCTGGATTGCTCGTATATCTGCTAAGTTTGTTTACAACTTGAGCGATATCAGGTCGTGTGCAATTTGTGAGATACATCAGACTTCTGATGATTCTCGAATCCTCTAATTGCGATACGCTTGAGCCAGTATTCTTTGGTAAATGAAGAGTTAGGTCTATAGGAGTTCTAGCCACATTTAGATCTCCTTTATTATATTTCTCAAGTATATTCTCAACATAATGAGTCTGAGATAATATATACCCCTCTAATGTTATGGAAATCTCAATTCCTAAGATCACATCAGCTACTCCTAAATCTTTCATATCAAATTTGTTGGTCAAAACTTTCTTGGTAGACTGAATCATCTCATGATTACTACCAATTATCAGCATATCATCTACGTAGAGACACACGATGACATATCCTTTTTGAATTGATTTGGTGTATACACATTTATCATACTCATTGATTTTGAACCCATTTGACAATATATCTTTGTCAATTTTTTTATACCATTGTTTAGGAGCGTATTTTAATCCGTATAAGGATTTCACAAGTTTGCACACCTTCTGTTCTTGTCCAGGAACATTGAAACCTTCTAGTTATTCCATGTAAATCTCTTCATCTAATTCACCATTTAAGAATGTCGTATTTACATCCATTTGATGTATTTCAAGACCAAATATAGCTGATATGGCTATGAGCATTCTTATTGATGTGATACGAGTCACTGTTGAATATGTATCAAAGTAATCAAAGCCTTCTTTTTATCTATAACCTTTTATGACAAGTCTTGTCATGTACTTATCTATTGATCCATCCGGTTTCATCTTCCGTTTGAATATCCATTTGTAGCCCAGTGGCTTACAACCTGGAGAAAGATCAACCAACTCATAAGTATGGTTTTGTAGGATGAAATCACTCTCACTATTGATAGCCTCTTTCCACAAAGGTGCCTCCGATAAATACATTGCTTCTTTATAGCTTTGAGGCTCATTTTCTAACAAATATGTTAGAAAATTGGATCCAAATGAGTTAGACGTTCTGGCTCTTTTGCTACGTATAGGTTTATTTTTCTCAATATTTTCATATTGATCTGATTCTTGGTTAACTTGATTACTACCTTTAATAGTAACAATAGTTTTTTTAAGAGACTATTCTCTATGTCTTTCCTTACAAGGAAATGTCTCTTCAATGAATATCACATTCCTTGACTCGATTATCATATTTAAATTGAAGTCAGGAATTTCATACTTATGTACCAAGAATCGATACGCACTACTGTTGTGAGCATATCCAATGAATATACAATCAACAGTCTTGGGTCTTATTCTAACCTTCTTAGGTTTAGGAACTATCACTTTGGCGAGAAACCCCCACACTTTCAGATATTTATAGGAAGGTCGTGACCTTTATATAATTCATATGGTGTCTTGTCCAATCTTATGTGAGGTAGCTTGTTCAGAACGTAGTTGGCGAAAAGCAAGGTTTCCCCCACAAGTTCTGGGGTAAACTAGAATGTGTCAACATGAAATTCATCATTTCCTTCAATGTTCGGTTTTTGCGTTCAGCAATCCCATTTTGTTGAGGCGAATAAGGAGAAATAGTTTCGTGAATAATTCCATGATTGGAACAATATTCACCAAATAGTAACACATATTCACCTCCTCTATCACACATGATTCTTTTGATTTTCTTGCCAAGTTGATTTTCAACTTCGTTCTTATAGTGTATAAAGCTCTCAATTATTTCATCTTTGCTCCTCAGCAAATACACATAACTGAATCTTGTGCTATCATCGATAAAAGTGACAAAGTACTTTTTACCGCTTCTTATTTGCACAATATTCATATCACACACATTGGAGTGTACAAGTTCCAAGGGTTCATAACTTCGTTCTATGGAATGAAATGATGCTCTATGTATTTTTGCTTCAATACATGCCTCACATTTATGTTGGTTATCAATTGTAAATTTAGGTATAAGATCCATGTTAATTAATTTACGCATTGTATCATAATTAACATGTCCTAACCTCTCATGTCATATATTTTGTGACTCAATAAAATAAAGCGGAAAATGAAGCTTTATTATTAGCATTGTGTCGATTGACAGTCATTACATTGAACTTAAAAAAACTCTCAGTGAGGTATCATTTTCCTACATAGACATTGTTCTTGGTCAGTACAAACTTATCAGAAACACATACAAGCTTGAAACCATTCTTGCTAAGGAGTGAACCTGAAACCAAGTTCTTCTGAATATCAGGAACATGCAAAATATTCTTCAATGTAAGCTATTTCTCAGATGTCATCTTCAGAACCACTGTGCATTGTCCAACCACTCTAGAGGTAGAAGAGTTTCCCATTGTCAGATGATTGCCACCATCGACCTTCTGATACGAGGAAAATATCTTGCTATCAGAACAGATATGACGAGTAGCCCAGTGTCTACCCACCATTCTCTCAGATTCCCAACCAAGTTGGCTTTTGTTACAACTGTTGAGAGGTTCATCTCTGAGATCTCTTCAGTTAGCTACTCATCATCAATGACATGGGCCTCATTTTTCTTTTTCTTGCCTTTGTCCTGAGACTTCCTGTTTCTGCAATCCTTTGCCATGTGACTGTTTTTTCCACAGATGTAGCACTTCCCCTTGAACTTCTTGTTTGCTTGGGAAGAATCAGTTCTACTGTTATTTCTTTTTTTGCTACCCTTTCCACCCTCGATGATGTTGGCCTTATACTTCATGGTATTATAACTGGCCTTCTCGAACTTCTTATTGTCCTCTTCGATCCTCAATCAAACTCCAAGGTCTTCAAGACTCATCTGTTTCTTTTTGTGTTTTAGATAACTCCTGCAGTCTTTTCATGATAGAGGCAACTTTTCAATGATTGTGGCAACTTGAAACGTCTCTCAGAGTTTCATTCCATCATCCAATATTTCATGAATGATTAATTGTAGTTTTCTCAACTGAGACATCATTGTTCTTGAATCTACCATTTTGTAGTCCAAGAACCTACCCACGATAAATTTATTCTGTCTGGCATCCTCAGTTTTGTATTTCTTCTCGGGAGATTCCCAAAGAATCTTCGTAGAAGTCATGTTTTGGTACACATTGTACATGGTATTGTCAAGTCCTCCCAAGAGGTAGTTCTTGCATAAGAAATCACTTAACGACCATGTCTCTTCTCGTAGTTGCTTGGTTGTTTCTGTTTCTCCCTCCACATGACCCAGAGGATCTTTGAGGTACTTAGCCAACTGCAATGTTTTCAGGTAGAACAACATTTTGCTCTCACATTATTTAAAATTTGCTACACTAAATTTTCTGATTTTTCTCCATGAGCGATCGGTACTGTGATATTTCCGCTAGCCATGTGTAACTGGAAAATATATAGTAATCAGTAAGTCTATAAAAAATAAATTACACAATGATCAAACGTATGATCTTGTTTAAGTGATATATTAAGAATTCACTTGTTGTTATATTGGACGGTAGTACCAAATAACATAAGTTCTTGAATCTATGACTAAGGTTTCTTATGATAAATGAATAAAGGAAAATTCCCAGAGGATAATGGGGTCTTGAGTAACCACTTAAATCCTTGCCCACTTAGGCTCTTATTGTCTTGTTGACAGAATATCATTTAAATATTTTCTCAATAGAATATCTTTGACATTCAAACTTAGTATTACACTTCAATTCATAATACAATAATAAATATGTGTAAATTTGTATGTGTATATGTATAATTCAATCAAGCTTGGACAGAATTACTTGTGTAAAGTTACACTTTTAATTCTCAGCCAAGTATGCAACACACAATTAATTTTCAACTTTATCACTATGTGTATGCTTGTGATAATTGAATACTATAATATTAACTTAAACTTATACTACCAAGTTTATAATAATACGGTATATGATTTTACTAAGTTAACATTATTGCATATATGTCATACATGTATATCATATGGTAATATAAATTAATTTAAGTTTATGTTATTATTTTTTAATCTAAAATAATTCCAGGATTAATTTCGTTAGTGTCACGTTCGTTAATCGTTCGAACGAAACTTTCCAGTGAGTTCATATTCGTGAAGCTTTCGTAAACACGATCGAACGAAGTTTTCCAGAGAGTTCACGTTCATGTTGCATTCGTAAACGCGTTTGAACAAATTTTTCCAGAGAGTTCACGTTCGTGTTGCGTTCGTAAACGCGTTCGAACGCTCTTTAAAAAAAGACTGGCGTTCGAGTTGCGTTTGAAGACGCGTTCGAACGAAACTGCGTAAAATAAAATTTTGCCTACTCGTTCGTCAGGTGTTCGAGCGCCCATCCATATTTTCCATGCACGGAACACATTGTCCAGGAATAAGACTATTAAAAATATGTAAAACTCGATTTAACAACACTAAAAATGTAATAAGTTCTTAAGATTGTTGTATGTAGTGTGTCTTTAACCAATTTTAACATACAAACTAATCTTAATCATTCCAAAACAGAACACAACAATAGATACAAGGAAAATCTGGAAAATATAGAAGATGATGATCAAACTGAAGTCCAAGTCGAGTTGTCTATGTCCTTAAGAACTTATTAGCCCCGCCTCGGTGCTCTATAGATGGTTTTGTAGCTAACGTTCTCCTAGGATCACTTGGATGCTTCTTCTAGAATGGGCACTCATTTCACATGAACTTGAACAAGGGAAAAATGGTGGAAACTCTCTCTTGACTCTAAAATGACTCTCTTAGACAATGGAAAACTAGTATATATTTCTATATCTTTAAGAATGAACCCAATGCTCCTTTATATAGGCATGGAAGGGTTCCTTTTAGGGCACCATTTGGTTTAGAGTGTAACCCTCCTTAGGGTTATAGCCATTCCCTTATGCCTTTTGAAGCCTAGAGACTCATTCTTTCAATTTAGAGGACTTGTCCCTTCATCCTTGTGCCTTTCCCATAAGGCACTACTTAAGGGACTTGTCTCTCCTACTTATACTACAACTATTTAGAGAATTTACAACAGAAATGAAAAATCAATTGCATCAAATTATGATCATTATGATTCTTATTTGCAAATTAGACATACTTTTGTTTCTGCTCTATCTAGCCAGTCTTGACATTTTCGGAACCAAAACTCTTTGTACTACATAGTATTATATAAAAAATTGAAATCCTTGTCAATTATATTATTTGAAGCCAAAATAATAATAATTGAGAGTTGTCTACGACCAAGGCCGACCCTTGATACTTATTACATGTTTACGGTTCAAATTTTAATAAACTACCACAACATGACTTATTTTATTTGGGTGATTTATTCTTAATGGCTTCACTTGAATTCTTTTTAAACTTCATGATACACAAATTGACTCTGTAGAAATTTAACCAACGAAGGAAAAAAAAATTATATTATGTGACCATTATATTTTTATTACAATAAAAATAGGATTTGTTGGTGTGAATTTTCAAGTTAAAAATGTGGAGTGTAAAGGTTTTCATATTCATTGATAAAGAATAGATTTGGGATTCCTTTGCTTTGAGTAACAATCCTTTTTCTCAAATTTAACGAGGACAACTTCATTAAAAATCGTTCTGTAAACACATGTTTTTATAGTAGAAGCAATGATTGAACTAGTGATTTAAAAGATTCAATTGATTAGTGGTTCGATCGATTGAATCGTTCCCAAAGAACCGACAGAACCGGCATACATCATAAATAATTTTATTTAATTAAAAAATTTTAAATTTTAATTTTTAGTTTTAAAAATTAAAAAAATGAACCGATTCATCGGTTTGACTTATTTTTTGAAGATCATATTTTATTATTTAACTGGACCGGACTCATTACTGATTTGATAAATTCGACCAACCAACACAATCCGATTTTTAAAACTATAGTAAACACAAAGTAATGATCAAAAGTGTAGATAAAGAAGCTTATCGTCTTCTTGATTTGAGTTGATGGTGGTTTTTCACCCCGAGAAAATTTGAATACTGATAGGGGTAGTTTGGGGTTTGTACTTGGCCAAAAAGAGAATAAAGAGGGCCCAGAGAGGCGGCGGTCGGATGAGGGACCCGAGCCCATTGTACGAGAGAGTTTTACCAATGGCAGTACCAGCTGATGAAGCGAAATTAGGATACCGACCCGACCCACAAAATGAGTACTAGATTTAGCAGCATTTGAGCATTTGTGGAAGTCGACTCGAGGTGGTCCATATTTATTTGACCCAACACCATCCACCTCGGCATGCTGACCCAAGGATCGGGGTCAAAGCCATGATGTTTTGTACTTATAGGTTATATGATGTATGTCCTACTTGGAAGTTTGAGCTTCTAGAAGGTTGATGTGATAGGAATAAGTCAACAAATCTCCTTGGGAAAATACTCAACCAAACGAGACAGTATTGGAGTGGTTGTATCATAGGGTGTCACGTCAACAAAACATGTGCTAGTAGCGAAAAAATTGGAATGATGGATTTCTACTAACAATAGGTGATTGAGTCAAAGGCCAGAGCGACTGTTTGCATAGTGGTTGGGGAAAAGGAACATGGGGCGACAATGACAGTATGATATTAGTTGACGTCATGGGTTGGTGGAATAGTAGATTTGGAAGCCTATATAACGGGGTTGAAGCCATGGATTCAAAGGTTAGCATTTTTTATATTTCACTAATTGTAAAAGAGCTCTAAAAAACTTAGTGATAGAGAGAGAAAGCTGGTCGGTTTCGACCCATAGCAAGTAATAAAATTACCTCATTTATCTCGTGGACATAGGTTAGAGTCACCCTCCGCCGAACCACTTTAATCATTTTTATCTTTGATTTTATGTCTGCTTGCTAAATTTGTTTTGGTTTCATACTAACCAAATAAATTCCCTGCTGAATGAGGTTTGTTTGAGGGGCTGAGTCCCAAATCACTCTTGGAATGAAAAATAGTTGTCAACGATTGGCGTCGTCTATGGAGAACAATACAAAAAGCAGCAAACACACTAATATGATGACAGAAGACGAAAACCATAGGGTTTTGAAGACTTGAACAACAAAATAGATGGAGAAGATGGAAGAAACTCTACAACGGGAAAGAGAGAATGCTCGGAAAGAGAGAGAGAGACAACTCAAGCCTTTATGAAGGCTATGATGGAAAAATTGAGAAGTTGGAAAAGAAAACATGAGAATATAAACAAGTGGGTCCCATGAAAAGGAAATAGGATATAGCCAATGGGAAGAGGATCACCGTAGTGGACATATATTGAGAAACCGAGAGGAGAAATGCTCAAAGAGTAAGGTCTATAGTTGTGGCTAGTGCCAAACCTATAGAAGATCCATAGGAAGAAGAATACGACAGGCAAATCCCAAAATCATCCAACAATAGATGGGCAAGCACGAGCAAGCCCTCGATCGAGAACAGGATAGCACTGAGAGCCAAATGAGAGTTTGGTTTCGAAAAGATATGAGGAAATAAGAGGAAATCAAGAAATGAGATTTGCAGGCCTACCAAGATATGGAGACAACATCTTATTTCACGAATGAGGTGTTAA
>SKCR01039086.1:0-79477 GCA_019454045.1 Zanthoxylum bungeanum | reverse complement strand
CTTTAATTGCCAACCACATACATCACTCAATCACAAGTTGCAAGTCACAACACTCAAAGTGACAAGTGATTTGACGCTTGATGCGACTAGCGATTTGACGCCTTGATTTGACTTGCGTGCCGCACTCGAATTCGAATGCGAATGCACTCGCAAATAATCCCAGGCTCGGGTTCGCTAAATCCAAATTAACGAATTTTCCGTGCGACGTAATTAAATGATTATGCCTAGCGAATCACTATTTCACGTCGCTAACGAATTAATTCTAATTAACTCGTTCGCCCGAATTAAATCTAATTTTATTCCGCGTTGAAATCCAATTTCGTTTAATATATCAAATATATTATTTTGTCGATAAATTCCAAATTAATCGTTATCTCTCTTTAATGATATTTTATCCCAGTAAATATCTCCGCAATTAATCCCAGATTAAATTTATCTCTCATCTAATTAATCCCAGATTAATTAAAAAGTGTGAGTCATACGTCATCGGTGAATCTTCGGGGAGCGACCCATGAGATCCCCGATATGTTGGCAGTAAATTCGGTCGTCGGACTATCCGAACACGTAGTACCAAGTCAACGTTTTACCATTTACAAGACAAGGTTGGCTTCTAGCAAAGCGCCATGCCTACCCAATTCTCCAGAAATATCCTTACAGGAATAAAGGATCTATATCAGGCGTAGTAATACGTAGTATTGCTTATTTCGATCCAGTATCGGATTATCACATGCAAGGCCTGAGGCTGGTACAGTGTCTGCCACGTACGAAGCATATATCAATGACATGGCAACTAGTCTCTTTATTATCGATAATCATGACCAAGTCATATTAATCCGACGGTTGCAATCCTTTTTAGAGAACCAGTTCTGTAGCCCTACGCGTCATCAACTCCATATGACTGGAGTGACACTTCCGTCTTGACATCACACCCAACACACTACGATTCTCAATATACCCAGCATAGACGTACACAGAACTGTTAAAGTCCTGGACGACCGCAACCAAAGTATATTGATTGTCGCAAGTATTAGCGGTGCAAGTCTCAGATTAAGACCAAATACACCTACCCCTGATTTCGGACTTTCATAGACACATAGTCATACTACCAATGGAATTCCGAGGGGGTCTATCCAGAGCGAGCTATTTCCCGTACCACGGTAAAACACAACCTCCTATTACACTTGCATGAGTATCCTATAACCAAATATTGTAGGGGTTATTTAGGGGGTGAGTCCGGTAACGCAGCGGAAGCGGTGAAATCTGATTTTCAGATTTCAAAATTTTTCTTGGATAAATTAAATAAACATATTTATTTAACATTCCAATAATCAAATTATGAAAATAAATTCAATAAAACATTTAGGTGAATTTACCGAAATACCCTTACTTTGTATTTTTGTCCATTTTAGTCCGAAATTGATCTAATCAATTTTGAATGATTCTAAATCATTTCCAAGATGAACTTATGATGTTCAAAACACCAAACAACCAAATCCCCAAATTCTCTCTCAAAGCCGAGCACCATTATTGTCCAATTTGTGCATTTTGCACTTTCATGCTTCAAGACACATCCAAATGATATCCAATCAACATGAAACTTTATTTGCATCATATACACACATAAATACACAACATATATGAAAACCCCCAAATTTGGAATTAGTTAAAAACCCTAATTTTTCAATTTCCATCAATTGGACAAATTAGACCAAATACATTAAATCAATTACTTCAATCATCATTCTTCCATCCAATCCAAGTCTCAACACATGAAACAACTCAGATCAAATCTAGGTCATTTAAGAGTGGGTCAATAACTCTAGATTAGCAACATGGTTTCAAAAACCTTAAAAATGTTTATAACTACAATAGTTACAAGCTTTCTTCATTACACATGCTCAACACTTTCAACCAAATTTCCATCATAAAAAACAAGAAATAATGAAAAGAATAACTTAAGAACATCACAAGATGTTGCCTAGATCCTAAGGAACAAATTCCTTTCTAATAGTAAGTTTGAAAAACTTACAAAATCCAAGCTTTTCTTTAAGTTTTTCCTTTTCTCCTTCACTTGCTTTCTTTGTTTTCTTTAATGGTGTTTCTTGTAAAGTGTATTAGGTTAACAATTAAATGAAATGAAAAACAATATATACTTGTTACATTTCCACCTTGGCCGAAATTCAAAGCCAAAAACAAGAAATTGTAATTTCAATTTCATTTCAATTATCATTATATCAACTTGCACAAATATCTTATAAACTACTTTATTAGATATTTATTTTGGTCAACAAATGCAACTAATGTCATTTACTTTAAATATCATAATGTAAGATATTTATATTTTAATTAATTTAATCATTTCACAATTAAATAATTAATTAATTAATCAAATACAAATATATTAAATATATGTATAATATTTAAATTAAATATTAAAACATATATTCATTTAGGAAATAAGTCAATAACTCATTTTGACTATTAATTAATGTGTATTTAAATTAATCAAGTATTAATGTAAATACACAATAATTAAGGAAATGACTATCTAGTCTCTTTAGCATGTATCTTGCGTTTAACCATTAAACGACTTTATAAATAATCAATATTATTTATTTATGTTGCTCTAGTGCTCAACGAGTATGTTTCATTATTGAGACTCTCTAGGTTCATATATCCGTCACGAAATCTAATTTCTTGTCCATAATCTATCCACCCGTAGATTATGACGATCACGGATAATCTCGCTGAACCATACAGGTCGAGGTCATGGCAAATGTATAATTCCTCCGTCACAGGTATCCGGATAAATCCCAGAGATATAGATGTAAACGTCAAATCTCTATCGGGACTATCTAGTCGACTATTCTATTAGCAATCTCAAAAAGAATGTTTAGAACTAGCTTCTAAACTTTACCACGGGCCCATGGTTTTATCTGATTGCTAATCATATGGACTACCTATGCTCTGATACACAGAACTGACGGATCCTATCTTGATACACATAGGACACCCTGAGGATCTGTCTACACCCAACGAACAGGCGGAGGTCTGATCTAAATAGATTGGTGACGTGACTGGGTCTAAGTGTAGAAGATGTCTCATGTGCCCACAATGGCATCTCAAGTCTAAGAATCACAAGTGCTACTCAACCCCAAGAAGATTCTTATTGACGCTGGTGTACCATCCATTAAGAATCTTCGGTGAGTCGTTCAGTTTTATCCGCTATAAACACTACACGTCTATACTAGTCTCCAAGACTAATGGTTCATTGAGAACCCATTGGAATCATATCTGTATTCCAGTAGACGACATGTACCGGTCTCAACGGGTTTTACTATACTGACCAAGAGTGTAAACCTCCAGGAACTGTCTGAGAATGACAACGTCATGATACTTCTCAATGTCCGTTGCGACGGTTTTTGCAACTGTATCATGACTAATCATTCTCGGGTCATTACGTCTTTACCATATAGAAATATAGATTATATTATAGAAACTGCATATATTATTCATAATAATAATGTTTTACAGAAGTATTTAACAGAAATACACCGGGAATTGGCGCTCTGAGCACCAACCCCCAACAAAATCTCCCACTTGCTCTAGTGCCAATATCGATTGTATCTAATACCCATCGACTCCACGTGTTTATCAAACAACTTCGGAGGTATGGCCTTCGTCAGCGGGTCTGCTATATTATCTTCACTCGGTACCTTGCACACGACAATATCCCCTCGCGACACGATCTCTCGAATGATGTTGGTACTTGCGTTCCACATGCTTCGACTTCTGATGCGCCCTCGGTTCCTTTGCTTGCGCAATGGCTCCAGTATTATCACAGTAACGGAATCGCATTCTCGATACTTGGGACAACTCCCAAATCTGTGATAAAGTTCTTTATCCACACAGCCTCTTTTGCAGCTTCAGAAGCTGCAATAATTCCGCCTCAGTGGTGGAATCAGCTGTCGATCCTTGTTTGGAACTCTTCCAACAAACTGCATCTCCGTTAAGGGTAAAGACAAATCCAGATGTAGACTTTCTATCATCGGGATCCGATTGGAAATCGGAGTCTGTATATACATTAACCTGCAGTTCGTTTCCTCCATAATAATTAACTTATCCTTAGTACCTTTAAGATACTTTAGGATATGTTTAATGGCCATCCAATGGTCATTACCTGGATTGGGACTGATATCGACTAGTTACGCTAACAGCGAAACTGATATCAGGCCTCGTACATAACATGGCATACATTATGTTGGTTAGACATTCTAACCTTCTCATCTTCTGTTTGTGGACACATCTTCTTGGAAAGATGAATCCCATGTCTGAACGGTATGTTTGGCTGTCTTACAGTTACCAAAGCTATACCGTTCCAAGATCTTATCTACGTACGTTGATTGGGATAACCCATCATCCTCCTTTGTCTATATCTATAGAGTTTTATCCCTAAAACATAGGAAGCTTCTCCCAGGTCTTTCATGGAGAAATTCTTACAGAGGTACGCTTTGACGCTTTTGCAACATACCTAAATCATTCCCAATGATTAGGATGTCATCAACATATAGGACTAAAAATACGACCATGCTCCCACTGGCCTTTTGATACACACAGGATTCTTCCGAATTCTTGAGAAAACCAGACGATCTAATAATCTCTCATCGAATCGAAGATTCCAACTTCGTGAAGCTTGTTAAGTCCATAAATGGACTTCTTAAGCTTACATACCATGCCCGAGGTTTCGCTGGATGTGAAACCTTCCGGCTGTTCCATATAGATTTCTTCATCAAGAAATCCATTAGAAAAGTCGTTTTGACATCCATTTGCCAAATCTCGTAGTCATGATACGCAGCTATAGAAAGCAAATCCGGATAGACTTAAGCATTGCTACCGGCGAAAAAGTTTCATCGTAGTCGACGCCAGGTCGCTGCGTGTAACCTTTTGCTACCAGTCGGGCCTTGTAAGTTTCAACCTTACCGTCAGGCTCGCCTTCCTCTTGTAAACCCATTTACAACCGATAGGAACAATTCCTTCGGGAAGCGGAATCAAGTCCCAAACTTGATTTTTCATGCATTGAGTCTATCTCGGATTTCATGGCACTTTGCCATTTCACGGAGTCGATGTCCAACATCGATTCTCTATAGGTGAAAGGATCTGTCTCTTCAACTAAGAGAACATCCAGACTATGTTTCTTGTATCAAATACAGGCGTTCAGGAGGTCTAGATACCCTTTCCGACCTACGGAGTGTGTGTGTTGAAGGTCCTTCTCTACTTGAACTTCAGGTTCCTCCGTTGGTTCGTTGTTTTTTTCAGGTTGGACTTCATCAAGCTCAACCTGTCTATGATCACCACCTTCTGACAAAAATTCTACTTCTAGAAATTTTGCGAAGCGAGCTACGAACACATTTCGATGCTCGGTATCATAGAACAGATATCCCTCGTGTTCGAGGGATATCCAACAAACCTAAACTTTTGCCCTCGAGGCGAAAGCTTACTTTGCTGAGTTACCCTGACATAGGCAGGACAACCCCAAACCTTAATATAATTAAGATTTGGTCTCCTACCGAACCATCTGATACGGTGTCGTAGGAACAGCCTTTGAAGGAATCTTATTCAAAAGATGTGCGGCTGTTAAGAGACAGTAGCCCCATAAATAATAGGGCAAATCTGTGAAACTCAACATCGATCGGACCATATCCAATAAAGTCCGATTTCTCCTTCAGATACACTATTGTGCTGTGGTGTACCTGGAGGAGTATATTGAGCGAGAATCCCATTCTCCTTCATATATCCATGAACTCACCACTCATATATTCACCGCCTCGATCTGATCGAAGGCATTTAATATATTTACCAGTTTGTTTTTCTACTTCATTTCGGAACTCTTTGAACTTTTCAAAGGTTTCCGATTTATGTCGCATCAAATACACATAACCGTACCGTGATAAATCATCAGTAAAGGTAACGAAGTACGAATAACCACTGTGAGCAGTTTGACTTAGTGGACCACATACATCAGAATGTACGAGTTCCAGTAAGTTAGTGGCACGGTGTCAAACACCAGAAAATGAGCTTTGGTCATCTTACCCTGAATACAGGATTCACAAGTTGGATAGGATTCAATGGTAAGATCTGATATCAAACCATTCCTAACCAATTGGGTAAGGCGTTTAACGCCAATGTGACCAAGTCTCATATGCCAAAGTTCAGTATTATTAATTACAGGTAAACTACGTTTATTAACTCCAGTATTTAAAATATCTTTTGAAGTTTGCAATGTATAATGACCATGCTGGTTTGGACAACTAAGGATCTGAATATTATTTTTATCATATAAATACAAAGAACTATTCTTAATATTAATACAAAAGCCTTCTGTATCTAATACAAAAAGTGATATAATATTAGCGACACATCCCGGTACAAAATGACAGTCATATAACAAAAGTGTCCCATTCGGTAATGAGATCTCGCATACTCCCACTGCAACTGCATCCAAAGAGTCTCCACTCCCGAATCGCACTGCATCTCTCCACGCTTCAGTTTCCTACTTTCCTTCAGCACCTGCAACGAATTGCAAATGTGAATGGGACAAGCAGAATCTAAAATCCAGATGGATGTAACGGCTTCACAAGCCAAAGATAAATCAATAACTGGAAAAATAAAGTACCTGATGTAGAAGCTCTGTCTCTCCTCACTTGGGCAATGTAATCAGGACAGTTCCTTTTCCAGTGCCCAACTTTGCCGCAGTGGTGGCATTTGTCTCTTCAGAAGTCCTTTTGGGCTTGTGCAATCTTCTCATGTTGTTGAGGACCAAAAGCCTTCTTCTTCTTCTTGCCTTTCTTGTTCTATCCCTTGGACCATCCTTGGGAAGAAGCCGAAAGAAAGTAGTTCTAGAGGGCGAGTCGGTACTCCCTTCTTAGTCCTCTTCTTCTCTGCCGTGAGCAACATCCTATGTAGCTCCTGGTAGGTACAGACAGTCCCGTGCATGTTGAAGTACATCACGAACTGGCGAAATGAAGCTGGCAGTGAACCAGAATGACACTCCTACCGAGAATGTCATTCAAGATGAGATTATGTTGCCTCAATTGATCGATCAAATCGATCATCTGAAGAACATGTGGGCTGACACTCTGCCCCTCATCCAGGACGCGCATGGAACAGTTCCATGGCGACTTTGTGAACAATAACTTGTTCATGGTTCTCAAACGATTGTCTCAATCGCGTCATCATACTATAGGAATCTAACATACCATAATACTGTTGCTTGAGTTTCGGAGACAGTGAACTAAGGATGTATGATTTAACCCTTAAATCATCATCCTTCCAAGTTAAAAACTTGGCGTTCCTCCTCCGAACCATCCGCACCCACTGCAAGGGGCAACGGACCCTCAAGAACATAACCCAGCTTTTCGGAATCGAGGACAATCCTCAAATCCAATTCCCAGTCTGCAAAGTTCTCAGCGCCTTTCAGTTTGTTCGCATCAAGCATACGCGCAAACTGATTTGTGGATTGTCCCGCCATTGCCAATCTATCATATAGATCACGAAAAACGGTTAGCAGAAATTAAGCAGTTTCATATAATATCAAAAGCATAAACTAGATCATGGATTTTTAATCTAATATGCCCCTCCCACTAAATCATGCAATACTGTAATCCCAAAACAGAATACAAATATTTAATAATTAAATTAAATACTAATAGTGAAAAGTGGATCCCGTGAATATATTTCGGCTCACAGCAGAGGCACGGTCTCGCCTACGTATATTCATCAGGTAGACAACTCATTTGTCAATCATTCACTAATGACTCCTAAGTACCCGGTCCCTGGCCGTTTCTCTCTCGTTGTCGCTGCGAAGGCAGGCCCACAAGGAGACGTACCAAGGTTAAACTCGCCAATGATAAACTCAAGTTACTTACGTAATCCTGACAGCTAGGGCACGTTCAGAATTCCGCTTTCGCTTGAATTTATCTAGTATCTGATATACATCCGGTATAAATAAATCTTTATCGGCTACATCCTCACAGCAGAGGCACGGTCTCGGATGTATTCACAAAGAGACATTCATAAACCGTATTGACAAGACGGACCATATACATGCATCAATTACAATACATTACATTAAAACCTTATTATTAGGGATTTTCGCTAAGTGTCATACACCCTAAATCTAACCAGTTTAGATCCTAATAAGCATGCACAAAGTCAAGAAAAAATGATTAAACATTGATTCAATGAAGGCTAATCATTATAGGTGGCCTAGAATCAGACTCGCTCTGATACCATTTTGTAGGGGTTATTAGGGGGTGAGTCCGGTAACGCAGCGGAAGCGGTGAAAATCCGATTTTCAGATTTCAAAACTTTTTCTTGGATAAATTAAATAAACATATTTATTTAACATTCCAATAATCAAATTATGAAATAAATTCAATAAAACATTTTAGGTGAATTTACCGAAATACCCTTGCTTTGTATTTTGTCCATTTTAGTCCGAAATTGATCTAATCAATTTTGAATGATTCTAAATCATTTCCAAGATGAACTTATGATGTTCAAAACATCAAAAAACCAAAGCAACCAAAATCCCCAAATTCTCTCTCAAAGCCGAGAGCACTCATTAGTGTCCAATTTGTGCATTTTGCACTTTCATGCTTCAAGACACATCCAAATGATATCCAATCAACATGAAACTTTATATGCATATATACACACATAAATACACAACATATATGAAAACCCCCAAATTGGGAATTAGTTTAAAACCCTAATTTTTCAATTTCCTCAAATTGGACAAATTAGACCAAATACATTAAATCAATTACTTCAATCATCATTCTTCCATCCAATCCAAGTCTCAACACAATGAAACAACTCAAGATCAATCTAGGTCATTTAAGAGTGGGTCAATAACTCTAGATTAGCAACATGGTTTCAAAACCTTAAAGAATGTTTATAACTACAATAGTTACAAGCTTTCTTCATTACACATGCTCAACACTTTCAACCAATTTCCATCATCAAAAACACAAGAAATAATGAAAAGAATAACTTAAGAACATCACAAGATGTTGCCTAGATCCTAAGGAACAAATTCCTTTCTAATAGTAAGTTTGAAAAACTTACAAAATCCAAGCTTTTCTTTAAGTTTTTCTTTTCTCCTTCACTTGCTTTCTTTGTTTTCTTTAATGGTGTTTCTTGTAAAGTGTATTAGGTTAACAATTAAATGAAATGAAAAACAATATATACTTGTACATTTCCACCTGGCTGAAATTCAAAGCCAAAAACAAGAAATTGTAATTTCAATTTCATTTCAATTATCATTATATCAACTTGCACAAATATCTTATAACTACTTTATTAGATATTTATTTTGGTCAAAAAATGCAACTAATGTCATTTACTTTAAATATCCTAATGTAAGATATTTATATTTTAATTAATTTAATCATTTAGCAATTAAATAATTAATTAATTAATCAAATACAAATATATTAAATATATGTATAATATTTACATTAAATATTAAAAACATATATTCATTTAGGAAATAAGTCAAATAACTCATTTTGACTATTAATTAATGTGTATTTAAATTAATCAAGTATTAAATGCAAATACACAATAATTAAGGAAATGACTATCTAGTCTCTTTAGCATGTATCTTTCTTGCGTTTAACCATTAAACGACTTTATAAATAATCAATATTATTTATTTATGTTGCTCTAGTGCTCACGAGTATGTTTCATTATTGAGACTCTCTAGGTTCAGGTATATCCGTCACAAATCCAATTTCGTGTCCATAATCTATCCACCCGTAGATTATGACGATCACAGATAATCTCGCTGAACCATACAGGTCGAGGTCATGGCAAATGTATAATTCCTCCGTCACAGGTATCCAGATAAATCCCAGAGATATAGATGTAAACGTCAAATCTCTATCGGGACTATCCAGTCGACTATTCTATTAGCAATCTCAAAAAGAATGTTTAGAACTAGCTTCTAAACTTTACCACGGGCCCATGGTTTTATCTGATTGCTAATCATATGGACTACCTATGCTCTGATACACAGAACTGACGGATCTTATCTTGATACACATAGGACACCCTGAGGATCTGTCTACACCCAACGAACAGGTGGAGGTCTGATCTAAATAGATCGGTGACGTGACTGCCGTCTAAGTGTAGAAGATGTCTAATGTGCCCACAATGGCATCTCAAGTCTAAGAATCACAAGTGCTACTCAACCCAAGAAGATTCTTATTGACGCTGGTGTACCATCCATTAAGAATCTTCGGTGAGTCGTTCAGTGTTTATCCGCTATAAACACCTACACGTCTATACTAGTCTCCAAGACTAATGGTTCATTGAGAAACCATTGGAATCATATATTCCAGTATACGACATGTACCGTCTCAACGGGTTTACTATACTGACCAAGTAGTGTAAACCTTGACCAGGAACTGTCTGAGAATGACAATGTCATGATACTTCTCAATGTCCGTTGCGACGCTTTTGCAACTGTATCATGACTAATCATTCTCGGGTCTTACGTCTTTACCATATAGAATATAGATTATATTATAAAACTGCATATATATTCATAATAATAATGTTTTACAGAAGTATTTAACAGAAATACAACCGGGAATTGGCGCTCTGAGCACCAACCCCAACAAATATATGATAACTATGGCGTTGTACCCCACCCTCACGCGCACAAGTGTATACTAGTCTTTTAGCATTCATCGATGTCAATCTCGATAATGCTTGACTAGGGATATTTAATGGATTTATCCTTCGTGGACTGATACTGTCTCATATCATTCTCAATCCAGGAACAAATCATAGGGACCTCCTATCATTTATATATCTGGTGATCTAATCATAAATTTAATAGTGCAATCTGTTGGGGTTGGTGCTCAGAGCGCCAATCCAGACCGTATTTTGTCTGATTCATGAATACGAACATCCCTTTATTCCATAATATTACTTATTTAATGGTTGCACCTCTTGTTCTTATATACGTATTTGATCTGATTACGATTAGATTGAAACTAAATGTGGTTTAGTGATATGTATATATTAGACAAAGGCCCGATAATATATAATGCAGTACACAATTACAAAGTTAGTTTGTAATTGACATTGGGAAGTGTCACTACTATATGAATATTATCAAACATAGTTCCTGGTCAAGATTTGCTAACACGGGTCGGTTAGTCAAATCCGTTGAGACCAGTACATGTCGTATATCGAGACTTGGTCCGATGGTGTTTATCCCAATGAACCTTGAGTCTATGGAGACTCGTATAGACATGTAGGTGTTTATAGTAGATAAACACTGAACGGCTCACCGAAGATTCTTAATGGATGGTACACCAACGTCAATAAGAATCTTCTCGGTTGAGTAGCATAGTGGTCATTCGACTTGAGACACCACTGTGGATGTATGAGACATCCTCCACACTTAGATGGCAGTCACGTCACCGATCTATTTAGATCAAACCTCCGCCTGTTCGTTGGGTGTGGATCGATCCTCAGGATATCCTGTGTGTGTCAAGATAGGATCTGTCAGTTCTATGTACAGAGCATATATAGTCCATATATATTTAGCAGTCTGTTAAATCTGTGGCCATAATATACTTCGGAAGTAAGTTCCGATTGTTATTTAGAGATTGCTAATGAATACGTCGACGGGATAATACCTATAGAGATTTGACGTTTACATCTATATCTCTGGGATTATCCGGATACCTGTGACGGAGGGATTATACGTATGCAATGACCTCGACCTGTATGATTCAGCGAGATTATCCGTGATCATCATAATCTACGGGTGGATAGATTATGGACACGAAATTGGATTTCGTGACGGATATACCTGAATCTAGAGAGTCTCAATAATGAAACATACTCGTAGAGCACTAGAGCAACATTTATGAATAATGATGATTATTTATAATCGTTTAATCGTTAAACGAAAAATACATGCGAACGGGCCGAACCGTCATTTCCTAATAATGTGTATTTGTATTTAATATATGATATTATTAAATACACATTAATAAATAGTCAAATAAAGGTATTTGACATATATCATCAATATATGTATTTGAGATATTTTAAGTAATATAATACATATATTTGATATATTTGTATTTAATTAATTATTTACTTATTTAATTGTTTAAATGATTAATATAATTAAAATATAAATATATAATCAATGATAAAGTTAGGAAATGATTATAAATGTAAATGTTTGACTTTACATTAAAGGAAAAGGTTGTCAAATTGATTTTGACTTCTTAAGATATTTGTTCAAAATTGTTTGAAAAATAAAAATATTTTTTTCCTTTTCGTTTCTTCATATTTCGGCGGCCATACACTTAAAATATAAGAGTTATATTATTCTTAGTTTCATTTGTTGACTTAATTAATATCTAATAAAGTGTTTTAGTAAGATATTTATGCAAGTTGATTAAATGTAAAGTGAACTGAAATTGAAAACAACAACTTTGTATTTCCTTTAGTGAATTTCGGCCAAGGCCATTTTGATACAAGTATATATTGTTTTTTCATTTCATTCTTCATAACCTAATACACTTTAAAGAAAACTCCATTAATGGAAACCAAGGAAGCTTGTGAGAAAGAAAGAAGAAATCAAAGAAAGCTTGGATTTTAGTAAGTTTCTTCAACTTACTATTAGAAAGGAAAATGTTCCTTAGGATCTAGGCTTTAACATATAATGTTCTTAGGTTATTTCTTTCTTTATTCTTTGTGTTTTTGATGATGGAAGTTTTGAAGAAAGTGTAGAGCATGTATGATGAAGGAAGCTTATGGCTATTGTAGTAATATTGTTCTTTTGTGGTTTTGGAAACCTTGTTGCTAATCTAGAGTTGTTGACCAACTCTTAGATGACCTAGATTTGATCTTTAGTTGTTTTCATTTGTGTTGAGACTTTGATTGGATGGAAGAAACTGATAAAGTAATTGATTTAACCAATTTGGTCTAATTTGTCCAATTTGAAGAAATTGAAAAATTAGGTTCATGACCAATTCCAAATTTGGGGATTTTCATATATGTTGTGCATTTGGATGTGTATATGATGCATATAAAGTTTTATGTTCATTGGATTACATCTTGATGTGTTTTGATGCATGAAATGACAAAGTGCACACTTTGGCACCAAGGTGGTGCATTCGGCCAAGGATTAGAAATTTGGGATTTTTGGTGCTTTTGGTGTTTTGATGTTTTGAACATGCTAAGTTCATCTTAGAAATGATTTAGAATCATTCAAAATTGATTAGATCAATTTCGGACTAAAATGGACAAAATACCAAGTGTAAGGGCAATTCGGTAAATTCACTTAAATATGATTTATTGAATTTTATTTCATAATTTGATTATTGGAATATTAAATAAGTATGTTTATTTAATTAATCCGAGAAAAAGTTTTGAAATCGGAAGATTCGATCTTCCGCCGCTTCCGCTGCGTTACCGGATTATCCCCCTAAAACCCCTTCACAATCTCATTTGTCACAGAGTTATTTGTACAACACACCATGATCTGTACAAATAGTGACGCTATGGGTCATAATTGTCCAACACGACCTCTATACGTCGCCACATGTGTCAACGTGTGAGGCCACGTACTGATAAATGCTGACACTATGGACACTATGGTGACATCCTGAATTAAATGGTAGTGGTCGTGTGTCTATTTGAGCTATGATTTATCGTGAAATCACCAAAAACAACATCCCCTTTCTGCTATCGATTTCACTGAATATATAAACCACACTTAATAATACAGCCACCAAAGTGCTTCCCATGTTTTTCTCTACATTTTCCCTAACTTGTTTCACCAAAATTTGCCCTCAAACGGCCGGATTTCTTTCAATCTCTCTCTTCTTCTCACTTTCTCTCTCCCAAACGTTTTGGCTCAAGAATGAGGATAAGTTGCTTTAATAGTGGGCTGGCTAATTTCAATCAGCCCCTCTCAAATTTTCTCACTTTCCTTTTTTAATCACAAATAACCAAAATTAATTACTTTAACCTTGACCTCTTTTGATCATTGACCACTGAATTTTTAAGGCAAGCCATATAATCACCATTACAAGATTTTTGAGTTATTACAATTGCTCATCGTCGTTTGTCCGAGTGAAAATGCTTTTAAAATCTTTTAATTACATTTTTTCAATTGGATTCAAATCATTTTGGGGTGATAATTACGTTATAAAGAAGTCTTGTTCAAATTATGATCACATAAGGGGAGAAGATTTAATTAGTCATACATTCTTTAAAAAATGATTGAACTACTTTTGTATTACGCTACCATAAAACTGATATAGGAAGTTCTAAATTTATTGGTGGATAAATCACGTGTACATCCCCATCCGAAGATGCTACCGATAGTGAATAGGCTATCCTATCCCCCTGAGCCTCTAACTCACTGACCGTATACAATACTAATAACTCATCTTAAATATAACTTAAGCATGGGACCATTGCCCAAACTCAATTTAACATACATGCATTATTTTACTCATGCCATGTTCTTAACGGTTCTTCATAATACAATTCTAACAATGAATACTTTAACGTATTATAATGCAATCTTTACTATCCAACGTGCATGATGCATGACTTTACATGACTCTGACTGAACTGTAACTCAATTTGGTTGACTCAGACCCTCTTGTGACTGCCATAAATATCAATCCTCTCGAGCTCGTCCTCCAGGTACACCTGTAAAATAAGGAAACTGAGAGTGGGGGGGTGGTTAGATCATTTTGAACGACCTAGTGAGTGGACGGTTTTAAAATGAAAACTGAAATACTTTATGAAAACTCATATTTTGGAAATCAAATCGAATCTTTTCTGAAAAACTTTTCTTTCCTGAAAGCAGTTCTCTTTCTAGAAACCTTTATGAAAATCTTTTCTAAAAATCTCTTATAAAACTGTTGTTTCCGAAAACTTTCCTTTCTAGAAAATTTTTCTCTGAAAATTATTTCTGAAAAATGTATCTGTAAACTGATCTTTGAAAACTATTTTCTAAAAATCTATTCTATGTCTTTGCAAAACCCGACGTATGGGGGCGTTACGTATTGTCGTCTCCTCATACGCCTAAACTAGTGAACTTGGGGTGTACGTATCGTCGTCCCCCAAGCCACTGAACTAGAGCGAGGAGTACAGATCCATGCTACTGCCTGACCCTGAAACTAGGATCTAAGGGCATCTGTCATCCCTAGCCATGAACTAGGATTTGGGGGTGTTACGTATCGCCGTCCCCCCAGTCATCTACATATGCACATGTCATCCGTCAATTCTATAAGTTACATACTGAGGTGGGTATTTCCCTTATGCCACCAAAAATCTCGAAACTCATGCTATTAAAATCAATCTTTCTAAAACATCATTATCTGAAAGCATTTGTAATAAAATTCTGGCTAACACCCTATGTGAAGAAAAGTAAGTATGTACTTAAAACAATACAAAGAAAAATTAACTTAGATAGAGAGTGTCCACTCACTGATTTTAGAATCTGACTGGTATTGAATCCCTTCATCGAAGAAGATTATGGTTCCTAAGGATAATCTATGATCGAAAACTTAATTAGCATATAAGTTGTAAAATAGGCTTCAGAACTTATCTAAGCTTACTAACACTTCTATATGCTTTAACTACAAATCTTATCATGCTTGTGCCTTGATGTAATGCTTGTATGCGAAATGATACGAGACCTATAAGGCGGCCTCTAACACACTATGATGAAATTGAATGGAACTAATACTGATTTGGGGAAAATTTTACTCACGCGTCGCGGCGCTCACACACATGCTGGCAATCCAGTGAGCATCCCCTATCTCCGCGTCGTGACGTAAAGCCCTGAGCATCGCGACGCTCACAATTCCATAAATGAATATGTGGAAAAATTCCCAGTACGCATCGCGACGCTGCCCCTTTTGGCGTTACGACGCTAGCCTGTTTTCTAAGATTCTAAACTTGCTTCTCAAGGTCTATCTCATTCTAAATGCATCACCAACACTTCTATATCAAAACCATTACATAATCCACTCCATCAAACTTCAACTTCACATATTCTATACCAAGTTAACATCCTCAAATAATTCTTTAATCTCTTTGTTCTAGTTTTAGCTCAATACTTAGAATTTTCAAATATTGAATAATTCTTAATATAATTAATTTCCATGCTCATTTTCTCACTAAATGCAATCCCTAGTATGCCACTAACACCAACATATCTTCATATCATCAAGATTTCATAATTCCAAATTTGGGTCAAAGTTCCCTTACCTTATATTCCTTTGATTTCCTTCACTCAATCTTCCCATGATGGCTTTTCTTCTTCTTTGTTTGATGAATATGTATTTTTCTTTTTCTCTTCCTTCTTCTTCCTCCTCCTCCTCCTTATTTCTCTTTCTTCTTCCTCTTCTCACGTTTTTTCATCTCTTCAAACATTTGGAAATGTTTGAATAGTGTCCATCTTTTATAGTAGGGGCTATTTGAAATTTTATTTTATGAGAAAATTTAAGAAATTTTGAGAACTTTGAGATTTCTCTAGATGGATCATCGGGAACTATTCATCTAGATATTTAACCTGCGGTTTTGACTTGCTTCTGTTTCGAATTTGGAAAAATATTTAACACAGAAGTTGTAGGTTTCGATCTTAACATTCCAACGATATAAAGTTAATAAAAATTGGAGTTCGTATGAGAGAGTTATGGCCTAAAAATCATGGGTTGTCCGGAGTGGAATATCGTACAATTTTGTATTGAAATTTCAAAGAATTTACCGATTGTCCCCAAATCATTTTATGAGTGTATATATATGTTCGAACAAAATTTTCATTATGTATCATACGTTCACACAATGGAACAGTAGTCAAGATTGTCGGACGTTACATCTCGGTAACCCATTATGGGTTAACCCGTACTCTGTCCAGCATCAAGGACACATTCACGGAAGTTAATATAATTCCCATGCAACCACCATTCGACTTCATATAAAAGGAAGCGAAAGATACCAACAAATAAAAATGATAAAAATAGTAGACTTCAAACTACAAAATCTCTGAAAAAACAAGTAAGTAATTATGCTGTGATTCAACATGATTTTGTTCATTTATTATTGATCAAATTAATGACTAGTAATACATTCTAGGTTTTATTTTTCTAAGGATTTTGATGAATTTCCACAAACTTTGAGCATGGATTTGTTCCATAAATGCATGGAATATTCTCTATAATTGGTATCGGGAGCCGTAATGCATATATTATTGTTAATTTTCAAAAATATTACTGAATATGTGATGAACACTTAAAAGAACATATTATTATATGAAAAATCAATCATTTAACACTCTCATAGTTTCACTAATATTGGCACATATGTGAAATGATATTTTACATTATGTTTGTATATTTTTATTGCGTATTTTTGTTATTTGGTAGGTAAAATACTGCTCGCGAAAGCTCGACAGGAAAAACCAGACTTGGAAAAGGGTAAAAAGGAAATTTCAGCAGGCGTATAGCGACACGCAAGGCCTTAGCGTCGCAACGTGCCCATGAGGACAACAACACCGCGGACACCGCTCAGCGCATCGCGACACAACTGACTTCAGTGTCGCGACGCCCTCATTCTCCAACACACAGCCATAGCGTCGCGATGCGAGAACCTTTCTCAACCTATAAATTGAAGCCTCCAGCAGAAGAAATTTTCATGCTTAAATTGAAGCCTCCTGCAGAAGAAATTTTCATACTTTCTTTCCGAATTCTCTATAGATTTTTGGGAAGAGAGTATCTTGTTTGTTTATCTGTTTAAGCTTTCTGTAATGTCTTTTTCTTTCAGTAATAAAATTACGAGTATTTTTAATTACAAAATGAGTAGTTAATTTCTTTTTTTGGGGTAAATGGTGAAGCTTTTATAATGAAAACTTTGAATAATCTCTTTTATATTATAATAAATAAATTGTAATCTAATGATTAAAACTTGATTTAAATCTGGATTAATTATAGACAAATCTTGCTACTGCCTATATGGCTAGTTTTATTTGGCTACCGTTTGTATGGCTGATTTTACATATTTTGGCATAACTAAGTACCTAATTGGACTTGTTATCGATAGAAATGAACACCACCTATATGGTTGGTTTTATATGTTTTGACATAATTAATTCCGGAGATAAATTAATTGGGTAACAAGGATAACTTATATATTATAATAAAGCGAAATTTCTAGATTTGAAATATTAAAAATGGATCCCCTAACTCCAGTATTTTATTTTATTTTTGTTTTTTAACCTAAAAGTTTCCAACAACTTCAACAAATCATACCTTTTTCTTTTCGCTCTACTTATCATTCTATTTTACTAAATTTTTTCTCTATGGATCGACCCCGGACTTACCAGGCTATTTTATTACTTCGACATTCCTATACATGAGAGTAAAGAACCACTTTTTGAGCGTGTCATGTTTTTGGCGCCGTTGTCTGGGAATATAATTTATTAGATAGAATAATTTTTATTTTTCTTGATTTTAATTTCATATTTTTTACTTTTCTTTTATTTTGTAGTTTATTTTTTATCTTGTCATTTATTTCCTTTTGTAAATATTGTACTAGTTTTTGTTTTATTCTTATTTAGGTTGCATGAGACACTGGTCTCGATCATCCAGCTGAAGATTAAACAGAGATTCTCTATCACCTTCATCGTTCGTCAAAATGGCCAATAATCTAAATGAGAACCAAAATGGGAATCCGCATACCCAAGTTGAAAACCCAATTGATCAGGAAGAAAATGAGTCTCAGCATAATGATCATCCTAGTACACTCAGATAATTTATGAATCCCACTAGAACATGATCACCATCTTGCATTGTTTTTCCTCCAAATGAAACACGTTTCAATTTTAAATCAAGTATCATCCAACTTTTACCCACATTCTACGGTCTAGAATCAGAAAATCCTTATCAGCACTTAAGGTAGTTTAAAGAGGTATGTAAAACTTACACATACCAAAATTGTAGCATGAATGTAATTCGTTTAAAATTTTTTCCCTTTTCTTTAAAGGATAAAGCAAAATTTAGCTGCAAAACCTTAGGTCAGGATCTAGTAGAACATGGGATGATTTACAATAACAGTTTCTTAAAAAGTTCTTTCCTCCTCATAGTGCAAATTCCTTTAAGAAGAGAATCACAGCCTTTACACAAGAGTCGGGGGAAACACTTTATCAATATTGTGATAGGTTTAAAGAGATGTTAAATGTTTGTCCACATCACGGGTTTGAAATATGGAGGCTGGTTGCCTACTTCTACGAGGGTTTAACACCCCAAAGTAAACAAGTAGTAGAGATGATGTGTAACGGTGAGTTTAGGGAAAAAGATCCCGAAGATGCACTAGATTACCTAGAACACATAGCAGATAATGCACAACAATGGGACACAGTTGGCACCTATGAGTCGTCTGTAAAACCACAGCCATCTGGTAGAGGTATATTTAACCTTAGGGAAGACCATGACTTTACTGTCAAGTATGCATCTCTATCTAAAACAATTGAAGCTTTAGAAGCATGGAAGAGTGATAATTTCAAGTCAATTCAGGAAGTCCTATGTCAAATCTGTAATTCAAATGAACATGTCACACAAGTTTGCCCATCCTTGCCAGCCCTGCAAGAATGTCTCCATGACCAAGTCAGTTCCATAAACATGTTCAATAGACCAAATCCAAACCCATACTCACAAACCTACAATTCTGGTTGTAGAAATCATCCAAACTTCAATTGGAGGAATGATAACCAAACACAATCATCGTAACAACCTTCCCAGGTTCACCAAAATTTCTGAAATTCCTAGAATTATGCACCATATATCCCACCACCTAGGAAAACCATTGAGGATACCTTGAATGCATTCATGGAGAACCAGAAAGCCATCAATAACCAAAATGCACAAACAATGAGTGATTTGAGAGAAACTTTTACCGAAATCACATATGTATTAACCATTAATGGGAAATGAAAGTTTCCTGCACAACTACAGTCAAATCCCAAGAGTCATCTAAATCCTCACGAGGTAGTTCTGGTTACTCTTCGTAGTGGTAAGGACATCCACAAACCTATTCTTAAACCTCGCGAAGCTGATGATAAAACAGATTCAGAGGGTAAGGAATGGGTTGATAAACCATTATCCGTCGTTTATAATAATAATTGTCACATGCACCTCCATTTCCTCAAGCATTAAAAACACAGAAATTGAACCATTCCCTAGAATTTTATGAAATATTAAACAGGTAAAGGTCAATAGTCATTTGTTAGATGCCATCCAACAGATATCATCTTATGCCAACTTTCTGAAAGATCTGTGCACTGTTAAAAGAAAAATCAGGTAAGAAAGAAAACATTTCTAGCTGAATAAGTAAGTTTCATTCTCTCAACCAATAATACATTAAAATACAAAGACTCTGGTTGTCCAACTATTTCTTATATTATTGGAAATCAAAACATTGAACATGTTTTACTTGATCTTGGAGCTAACATAAATTTACTTCCATTTTCGGTTTACCACTAACTTAATATTGGCGAGATAAAACCAACCTCAATTACTCTTTTACTTACCGATAGATCAGTTAAGGTACCAAAAGGAATTATGGAAGATGTGTTATTGCAAGTCGATAAATTCATATATCTTGTGGATTTTATTGTCTTAGAAACACAACCTGTGGCAGACAGTTATAAGCCAATCCATTAATACTTAGTCGCCCATTTTTAGCAACAACTAACGCTTTAATTAATTACAGGAATGGAATCATGAATCAGTCTTTTGACAACATGACATTGGAGCTAAATATTTTTAACATGTGCAAACAGCCATATGATGAGCACAATGAAAATGAAAGTATAGAATTCATTGAACCAATTATGGATGAGCATATTCAGGGGGGTTTATCGGATCCCATGAAAATTTGGACTGCTAATTCCGTTGAATCAAGTACGAAAATGGATTTGAATATTACTAATGATTTTCTACTTGACTCTACATAGGTATTAGAAGACGATGGAGAGATTCCAAATTTGGAAGAACTGGGAACACTGGAAGAAGAAAAACACGAGGAAGAACCCAAATTAGAGTTAAAATCTTTGCCGAAAGGACTGAAATATGTATTTCTAGAAGATAAATAAACTTACCATTTGGTAATTTCTTCTATTCTTACCAGCAATCAATAAGGTAAGTTGTTAAATATGTTGAAAGAACACAAACTAGCAATCAGATGGGCTTTGAAAGACATAAAATGCATTAATCCATTAATCTGCACACACCGAATATATTTAGAAGATAATGCTAGGACATATCTATAAGTGTCCAAAACATGCCAAGGATCTCTAAACATTGATTTCAAGTGTGTGAATTAATCGAGTAAGTTTGCGGAAAGAACTTACATAGATCGGTTTGGATGATGGATTTCAAAAACTTTCTTTGTATGTTGGAAGCTCCAAGCTTTGAAAATGAATTCCA
The DNA here is from genome assembly GCA_019454045.1 of Zanthoxylum bungeanum. Classification (NCBI taxonomy): domain Eukaryota; kingdom Viridiplantae; phylum Streptophyta; class Magnoliopsida; order Sapindales; family Rutaceae; genus Zanthoxylum; species Zanthoxylum bungeanum. The sequence goes on along the minus strand of SKCR01039086.1, from coordinate 57,932 downwards.
AACTCAAGGGTGAGTTTCCCTAACACCTTGTTTAACTCTTTAAGTGCTAGCTTGCTTGATTTTTGAAGCAAAAAAATCAATGGAGATGAAGAGCAACTCACGGCAATGGAGGGAAACAAGAGAGAGAGATATGTGAATAGTGATTGTTTCCAAAACATTCAATATTTTTTAACTTGGTAGTTGTGTTGTAATAAATCAAATTCACTTTATTCAACCACTTCCATCACCACTTGATCTTTGGTTAGTGTGTTGAGCAATTAATCCAATTAATAAGCTCAATCACTTCCATCACAAATAGTGACAAGTGGATGTAAGTGATGTGGGTCCCACCCAATTAAATTTAAAATTCAAGTTGGCTTACACAACACACTTTAGGCTCGGGTTCATTTAATCCGATTAAACGAATTTTCCGTTGCGACGTAATTAAATCCAATTTAATTAAATAATAATGCCTAGCAAAATTATTATGAAAGTCGCTTACGAATTAATTCCAAATTAATATGTTCGCCCGAATTAAAATCTAATTTTAATTCCGCATTGAAATCCAATTTCAATTAATATATCCAATATATTATTTAATCGATTAATTCCAAACAATCGCGTTCTCTCTTCTTGACGAATTTTATCCCAAATAAATTCTTATCGTATTAATCCTAGAATAAATTTCTCTCTCATAATTAATCACAGAATAATTATGTTCGAGTCAAATGTCATCGGTGAATCTTTGGGAAACGACCCAAGAGATCCCTGGATATGTTAGTAGTAAATACGGTTGTCGGACTATCCGACATGTGCATACCCCGTACCACGTTCTCACCGATTTACGAGACATGGTTGGCTTCTAGCAAATCACTATACCTACCCAATTCTCCAGAAATATTCAACGAAGAATATATAATCTGTATCAGACATATTATACTATGTATTACGTAATATGATCCAGTATCAGATGTCAAATGCTAGGCCTGGGGTTGGAATTGTTTCTGCCCAATACGAAGCATATATCAGATTGTCAGAAACTAGTCTCTGTAATCGGATAATCATGACCTAGTCATACTATCCCGATAGCTGCAGCATTTAAGAGTACTAGTTTTGTATCCTGCGTGATCATCATCTCCATATGACTGAAGTGATACTTCCATCTTGACATCACACCCAATACACTACGATTCTCAGTAAACTCAGAAGAGGCGTACACAAAACCTGTTAAAGCTCCGGACGACCAAAACCAAAGCGTACTTATTGTCGCAAGTATTAGCGATGTAAGTCTCAGGTTAAGACCAAATACACCTACCCTGATTCAGATTCCCATAGACACATAGTAATACTACCAATAGGATTCCAAGGGGTCTATCCAGAGCGAAGCTGTTCCTGGTCCAACGGCTAATAGAACCTCCCATCACACTGCATAAGTATCCAATACTTAAATATATGAGAACTATGCCGTTTAAGCTTCTATAATATGAACAAGTGTAATACTAGTCTATTCCATATTCGATGTCCAGTCTCGATAATACTACGACTAGGGATGTTTAATAATTAAACCGTTCGTGGATTAATGTTGTCTCATATCTTATTAATCCGGAACTAATTATAAGGACTTTTATGATATATATATATATCCAAGTAATCCAATTACAAAACAATAAAATAGCAATTTCCTTTGTCACATAGTTAATTTGTACAAAAAACCATGTCTTTTACAAATAGTGATGCTATGGGTCATAATTGTCCAACAATCTCCCACTTGGCTCATAGCCAATCACTCAAGTATCTAACACCTGAACTATGTCCATGTCGCTCAAAATTTTGCTGAGAAATAGCTTTCGTCAGCGGATCTGCAATGTTGTATGATCTCGCAAATCAGATGGAAACGTCAAAGTACGTGCTTGGATCGTTGATGAGACCACAGTTTCTTAGCCTGTGCTATAGCCCCATTATTGTCACAATACAAAGGTCCGAGCTCAGCTGCTAACGGAACTACTCCTAATCCAATTAGGAATTTACAGATCCAAACTGCTTCTTTTGCTGCCTCAGCTGCAACATATATTCCCGCTTCTATTATTGAATCGACAATAGTCTCTTGCTTGGAAGATTTCCAGCTCACTGCTCCGTTGTTCAAACAAAATATGTACCCTGATTGCGACTTTGAGTCATCTTTATCAGTTTGGAAACTTACATCGGTGAACCCAGTCACCACAAGTTCTCCATCTCCATAGACTAAGAAAGCATCCTTAGTTCGTCTAAGATACTTAATGATGTTCTTAACAGTAATCCAGTGACCATCACCTGGATCGGCCTGATAGCGACTGCACATGCTCAAAGCATACGAGACATTAGGTCGCATATATATCATGGCATACATGATCGATCCGACTGCATAAGCGAACGGGATCCGATTCATTGAATCTCTCTCATCTTGAGTTTTAAGACACATGTCCTTAGATAGAGAGACGCCATGTGACACCGGAAGTAGCCCCTTCTTAGACTAATCCATGTTGAATCTCTTCAACACTTTGTCAATATACGAGCTCCGGGAGAGTCCAGCAGCTTTCTGGAACTATCCCGATAGATCCTTATCCCAGAATAAAGGCTGCTTCTCTTCCAGATCTTTCATGGAGAAATTTAATGAAAGCCAAGCTTTCACCGATTGTAGCATGGGAATGTCATTGCTAAATAGCAATACGTCATCAATATTATGACAATAAATGTCAGTGTGCTGCCACTAACCTTCTTATATACAAAAGAATCATCTTCGTTTTGACTAAAACCATATTTATATGATCTCATCAAAATGTTGATTCCAAGAACGCGATGCTTACTTCAATCCATAAATGGATCGATTTAACTTGTAAACCTTATTTGCATGTTTTGGCATGACAAAACCGTTAGGCTGTTGCATATAAACATCCTCCAAAAGGTTTCCGTTAAAGAAAGCGGTTTTGACGTCCATCTGCCATATTTCATAATCGAAATATGCAGCTTTAGCAAGCATTATCCGAATGGATTTAATCATTGCAACAGGTGAAAACGTTTCGTCGTAATCAACACCATGTCGTTGATGATACCCTTTCGCTACAAGCCTAGCTTTGTACGTTTGTATGTTTCCATCCATGTCTGTCTTCACCTTGAAGACTCATTTACTACCAATAGGCACAATGTCTTCTGGTACATCAACCAGTGTCCAAACTTGGTTGGTATACATGGATTCCATTTCGGACTTCATGACCTCTTGCCATAAAGTGGAGTCGATACCTTGTATCACTTCCTCATACGTAGCCGGTTCGTCTTCTTCAATAAGATTAATATCTACATGAGGTGAGATCAGAAACCCATACCTCTTAGGTTGTTTTCTGACTCTCTCCGACCTACACGGTTCTTGTGTATTAGAAGATTATGGAACAGTCTCATCCTTGATGAACTGTTCATGTTCCATGAGGGGGTCGGTGCCCTGAACAATATCACTCCGATTTTCATCGAGTTCTACTTTCTCCCACTTACCACTGCATCTAGGAATTCCTTTTCGAGGAAAACCGCATGGAGAGCAACAAATTCCTTATTCTCTTATGGGTTGTAGAAGTAATATCCTTTGGTTTCCCTAGGATAACCTACAAATAGGCACTTATCCGATTTGGGTTCTAGTTTGGTACCATCCAAACATTTAACGTATGCCCAGCATCCCCAAATCTTCCGGAATGAGAAACCCGGTTTCTTTCCAGTCCATATTTCATATGGAGTATGTCCAATAGACTTTGACGGAACCTTATTCAAAATAAGTATTGCACTGTTCAATACGTATCCCCTGAAGGAAATTGGTAGCTCAGTACGACTCATCATTGACCTTACCATGTCCAACAAAGTTTGGTTTCTCCGTTCGGACACACCGTTCAATTGAGGTGTTCCGGAAGGAGTCCACTGTGAAAGAATACCATATTCTTTTAAGTAATCTTGAAACTTATTGCTTAAGTATTCTTCACCACGGTCCGACCGTAATGTTTTAAAACTTTTACCGGTCTGTTTTTCTACTTCGTGTCGAAACTCTTTGAATTTCTCAAAAGTTTTTGACTTGTGTCTCATAAGATACACATAACCATAACGCGATGCATTATCCGTAAATGTTACAAAGTATTCATATCTATCTCTAGCCTAGCTAGACATGGGCCCACATTCGTCACTATGAACGAGGGCTAACAGCTCGGTGGCACGTACACCCTTACCACTAAAAAGGTGTTTTAGACATTTTACCTAATGAACAAAATTCACAGACATCATTTGAATTAGGATCAAATCCGTCCATGTATCCACTTATTCTAAAGTGTTGATATACGAATCTTGATAATGTGTCCCAGACGACAATGCCATAGATAAGTTTCATCCGTGTTACTCAATTTGAGCCTTTTGTTTGTCATATTATATGTTTGAGATTCATTTATATTCAAAACATAAAGACCATCATTAACATCTGCTGTACATATCAAAATGTCATCTTTATCTATAAAACACCCAGTATTCCGGAATACAAAGGTATACCCGCATCGGGTTAAACAAGATACATAGATGATGTTCCTTAGTCAAACTAGGTACAAAATAACAGTCACCTAATGTAATTACATGCCCCAAGGGCAGATACAAAACATAGGTCCCAACGGCCAAGACAACGACTCTCGTCCCGTTTCCGACTCGTAGGTCGATCTCGCCTGAAGCCAGTCTCATGCTAATCAGCAGATCATGCAACACCAGTACATATGTGAGTACCACATCTAGAATTAAAAATCCAATTTTTAAAACCAGTAGTGGACATTCTTATAACAAACATACCTAAAGCCGAAGCCTTGCCCGCCTTCACTTCCTTCATGTATGCCTTGTACTCACGGCAGTCACGCTTCCAGTGACCCTGTTTGCCACAGTGTAGGCAGACATCTTGGGATATGTCCTTAGTCTTCCCAGAAGACTGTGATGATTTGGCCTTGCCCTTTTTCTTCTTTTTCTTCAAACCTCCAGAAGCCTTCGGCCAAGCCTTGGCCTTCTGAGATGTCAAAGTAAGATGCGCCTCGCGCTTCTTGCCCTTCAGAAGCTCTGGCTCTGCTTCTTTCAGCATCGCCATTAACTCTCCAAGAGTTTTCTCTTGGTTCATCATGTTATAGTTCATGACGAACCCGCCCCAGCATTCGGGGAAAGACTGTAAGATCAAATCTATAGAAGTCTCGGCCTCGAAGGTTATGCCCAGATGACCTAGCTGTTCGATGTCAGCAATCATCTGAGACACATAGTGCTCGACAGATGTACCTTCTACTTGGGTGCTTGACACCGGTTGTGGGACTCACTTGTGTAACAATTTGTAGGCCTGAGAAATAGTAGGAGACTCCGTCATGGGGAGGTTGACTTACGCATGGGTAATGGAGCAAAACTGGTTGTATTGTGCATGGGGACTTATTCATTAGTTTTGCCGAATGGTTTAGTTTTAGACTTAGAAGATTGTATTTATGTGCCTTCTCTAGTAAAGAATATCATTTCAATTTCTTCTTTATGTAATAAAGGCTTTCATGCCTAATAAGTTGTAATGAATGTTCTATTTATTTCAATGAAATAAAATATGGAGATGGTATTTTGAATAATTGTATCTATGTCTTACAAACTAACAAAGAATGTTCAACCTCTAATATATGCAATGTTAACTCGAATAATCTCAATGAATCACTTCTATGGCACAGTCGCTTAGGTTATATCAATGAAACAAGATTAACTAAGCTAAATAAAGATGGGTATTTCAGACCCTTCAAATATGAACCTTATGGAACTTGTGAGTCTTGTTTACTTTATAAAATGACCAAATTACCCTTCAAAGGTAAAGGACAGCGTGCAGTGGAGACATTAGAACTCATACACTCTGATGTATGCAGACCAATGTTAGTCACCGCTAGAGGTGGATTCTCATACTTCATTACCTTTATCGATGATTACTCGCGATATGGGTATGTGTACCTTATGCGGTACTTGTTGGGTTTTCTAGGTCAAACCAAGATCAAATTAAGCAATGAAATATGCGTATACAACAAAGTAAAGTAGCAGAAATACTCACTTTGATCGGCTTTACGATGCGTTGAACACAAAAAATTTATTCCTTGAAGTTTCGGCCAAGCCCTTTGTTGTCCTCCTTGTGTGGATCTTCAAGCTCCAAGCTTTAAGTGTTGATTCCATGCTCATAGATGGGTTTCCCTATCACCTTGAATAACCCTTTGATGTGCTAGCAATGGAGAAAATTGCAACATAATTCCCATTTAAATCTCCTTGTTGCTCTCAGCAATTGAAGAAAATTGGAGAGAAAAATGGCTTCCAAATCCGTAAATGGAGAGAGATGGAGAGATGAGTTCTGTTGACTTAATTTTTGTATTTCAAAAATCAAAATTAGATATACCAAAATTAATATTTGGTACATGTCATAAATCTCGCCAACTTGGAGTGTAATATAAGCCACCATCATTCCATCACCTAATACCACCACTTTAAAGGTAAAAGGTTGACAAGTGATGTGACATGATGTGACTTGTGGGCCCCACTTGGATTCAAAATCCGAGTGGGCCCGCAACATATCCCTGGCTCGAGTTCGCTAATTCCGAATTAATGAACTTTTCGTTGCGACGTAATTAAATCAAATTTTATTAAATAATTATGCCTAGCAAAATTACTATTCACGTCGCTAGCGAATTAATTCTAAATTAACTCGTTTGCCCGAATTGAAATCCAATTTTAATTCCGCGTAGAAATCTAATTTCGTATAATATATCAAATATATTATTTTATCGATTAATTCCAAATTAATCTTTCTCTCTCTTCAAATAGCATTTTATCCCAGATAAAATATCCCCGCAATTAATCCTAGATTAATTTTCTCTCTCTTATAATTAATCCTAGATTAATTCTGTGCGAGTCATACGTCATCGTTGAATCTTCGGGAAGCGACCGATGAGATCCCTGGATATGTTGGCAGTAAATCCGGTCGTCGGACTATCCGAACACGTACGTACCTAGTACTATATTTTTACCGATTTACAAGACATGGTTGCCTTCTAGCAAAGCACCGTGCCTACCCAATTCTCCAGAAATATTCTTAAAGGAATATGTAATCTGTATCAGGCATAATATACATAGTATTACGTATTGCGATCCAGTATCGGATGTCACGTGCTAGGCCTGGGGCTGGAATTGTGTCTGCCCCTTACGAAACACATATCGGATCTCTGGTAACTAGTCTCTATAATCGGATAAGCATGACCTAGTCATATTATCCCGATATCTGTAGCATACAAGAGTACCAGTTCCTTATCCTACGTGACCATCATCTCAATATGACTGGAGTGATACTTCCATCTTGATATCACACCCATTACACTACGATTCTCAATAGACCCAGAAGAGGCGTACACAGAACCTGTTAAAGCCCTGGACGACCAAAACCAAAGTACATTGATTGTCGCAAGTATTAGCGATGTAAGTCTCAAGTTAAGACCAAATACACCTACTCTGATTCGGACTTCCATAGACACATAGTCATACTACCAATGGAATTCCGAGGGGTCTATCCAGAGCGAAGCTGTTTCCGTACCATCGGTAAACACAACCTCCTATTACACTTGCATGAGTATCCAATTGTTGGGTTTCTATCAAGTCCCAAGGATCAATTCAAGCAAGAAATCATGTGCGAATACAACAAAGAAGCATGGCATAATCATACTTACATTGATCGGATTGCGATGCGAGGAACAACAAAAATCTCCAAGCTTTTGGTCCATGAAGCTCACGGCAAAGGCTCATCTTTGTGCTCCACTTTCGGTCATCTCCAAGCTCCAAGCTTGGTGTGCATTCCATGCCCATGGGTGGGTTTCCCTATCACCTTCGCAAGACCCTGAATGTGTGCTAGCACCTTGGAAATTTTGCCGTAAAATTCCCTAAGCTTCTCCTTCAAGTTTCAGCATTTGTAGAATTTTGAGGAAGAAGATGGCCCTTGGCCGAGAGAGTGAAGAGAGGAGAGAAGAGAGAGTGAGTTGTGTTGTTAGGTTGGTTTGATTTCTAAAATCAAAAACATATATCAAAAATTGAATTCCAAATCCAAAAGGTACAAGGCATTAAGTCTTCCAACTACCTCCATCAATCACAAATGACTAGTTGTCACATCACTCAAAGTGACTAGACATCACATCAATCAAAGTGACTAATGATTTGACGCTTGATGTGACTGTGGGGCCGAACTTGAATTCTAAATACGAGTGCGCCCGCAAACACTCCCGGGCTCGGGTTCGCTAATCCAAATTAACGAATTTTTCGTTGCGACGTAATTAAATCAAATTCAGTTAGATAATTTTGCCTAGCAAAATTACTATTCACATCGCTAACGAATTAATTCTAAATTAACTCGTTCGCCCGAATTAAAATCTAATTTTAATTCCGCGTCGAAATCCAATTTCGTATAATATATAGAATATATTATTTATCGATTAATTCCAAATTAATCGTTCTCTCTCTTTAATTAATATTTTAACCCAGATAAAATATCTCTGCAATTAATCCCATATTAATTTTCTCTCTTTATAATTAATCCCAGATTAATAAAGTGCGAGTCATACATCATCAGTGAATCTTCGGGAAGCGACCCATGAGATCCCCAGATATGTTGTCAGTAAATCCGGTCGTCGGACTATCCGAACACGTACATACCTAGTACTATGTTTTTACCGATTTACAAGACATGGTTGGCTTCTAGCAAAGCACCGTGCCTACCCAATTCTCCAGAAATATTCTTACTGGAATATGTGATCTATATTAGGCATAGTATACGTAGTATTGCATATTTCGATCCAGCATCGGATGTCACGTGTAAGGCCTGGGGCTAGAATTGTGTCTGCCCCGTACGAAGCACATATCAGATCTCTGGTAACTAGTCTCTATAATCGGATAAACATTAACTAGTCATAATATCCCGATAGCTGCAGCATATAAGAGCACCAGTTCCGTATCCTACGTGATCATCATCTCTACTATGACTGGAGTGATACTTCCATCTCGACATCGCACCCAATACACTACGATTCTCAATATACCCAGAAGAGGCTTACACAGAACCTGTTAAAGCCCTGGACGACCAAAACCAAAGTATATTGATTGTCGCAAGTATTAGCGGTGCAAGTCTCAGGTTAAGACCAAATACACCTACCCTGATTCGGACTTCCATAGACACATAGTCATACTACCAATGGAATTCCGAAGGGTCTATCCAGAGCGAAGCTGTTTCCGTACCATCGGTAAACACAACCTCCTATTACACTTGCATGAGTATCCTATACCCAAATATATGAGAACTATGTTGTTATGCTCCCACAACGCGCAAAAGTGTAATACTAGTCTTTTACGCATTATCGATGTCCAATCTCGATAATACTCTAACTATGGATATTTAATTATTAAACCTTCGTGGATTGATACTGTCTCATATCATCTCAATCCGGAACTAATCATATGGACCTTCTATCATTTATACACCATGGTAATCTAATTACAAATGATAAAATGGTAATTTCCTTTGTCACATAGTTAATTTGTACAACAACACCATGATCTGTACAAATAGTGATGCTATGGGTCATAATTGTCCAACACCAATACCCAAATATATGAGAACTATTCCGTTATGCTCCCACAACTCGCACAAGTGCAATACTAGTCTATTCCACATTATCGATGTCCAATCTCAATAATACTACGACTAGGGATATTTTAATGATTAAACCTTAGTGGATTAATATTGTCTCATATCTTATTAATCCGGAACTAATCATATGGACTTTTATCATTTATGTATCTTGGTAATCCAATTACAAATGATAAAAGATCAATTTCCTTTGTCACATAGTTAATTTGTACAACAACACCATGTTCTGTACAAATAGTGATGCTATGGGTCATAATTGTCCAACAATCTCCCACTTGGCCTATAGCCAATCACTCAAGTGTCCTACACTTGAACTATGTATGGTTCGCTCAAACTTCTGCTGAGAAACTGCTTTCGTCAGTGGATTTGCAAAATTATCATCTGATGCGATTTATTCGATCATCACATCGCCACGATGTATGATTCGAACGAATCAGATGAATATTTGAAGTATATACTTGGATCGTTGATGAGACCATTAATTCTTCAGCATGTGTTGTAGCCTAGCTCAGCTGCTAACATAACTATTTCTAATCCAATTAGGATTATATAGATCCAAAATGCTTCTATTGCTGCCTCAGCTGCATCAATATTCCACTTTTGTTGTTTATTCAGCAACAGTATTTGCTTGGAAGATTTCCAGCTCACTGTTCCGTTATTCAAACTATACAGTACCCCTTATTACGACTTATAGTCATTTTTGTCGGTTTGGAAACTTGGAATGGTGAACCCAGTCACTTCAAGTTCTCATTCTCCATAGTTTAAGAAAGCATCATTAGTTCATCTAAGATACTTAAGGATGTTCTTAACATCAATCGAGTGACTATCACTTGGATTGGCCTGATTGTGACTCCATATGCTCAAAGTATATGAGACACCAGTCGCGTACATTTATTTCAATGTACGAGTTCTCGGAGAGTGCCAATAATTTTAGATCTATCCTAGTAGATCCTTATTCTTAGAATAAAGGTTGTTTCTCCCAAGTATTCTACGGAGAATTTTCATGAAAGCCAAGCTTTCACCGATTGTATTATGGGAATGTCATTTCCAAGAAATGATATACATCATTATATAGGACAATCATTGTCAGTGCACTCCCACTAACCCTCTTATATACACAAGAATCATTTTTGTTTTGAATTAAATCATATACCATTATGATTACATCAAAACTATAGTTCCAAGAACGCAATGATTGCTTTAATCCATAAATGGATCGAATAACTTGCAAACCTTGTTTGCATGTTTTGGTACAACAAAATCGTCAGGATGTTGTAAACATCCTCCAAAAGGTTTCCGTTCAAGGAAAATGATCTTGACGTTCAGCTGCCATATTTCATAAATGAAACATGCAGCATTATCCAAATGGATTTAATCATGGCAACAGATAAAAGGTTTCGTCGTAATCGACATAATGTTGATAACGATACCTTTTCTCTACAAGCCTAGCTTTGTACGTTGGTATGTTGCCATCCATGTATGTCTTCCTTGAAGACTTATACAGTATCAATAGGCAGAATGCCTTCCTGTACATCAACTAGTGTCCAAACTTGGTTGGTATACATGGAATCCATTTCGGACATCATGGCACTTTGCCATAATAGGGAGTCGATACCTTGTAACACTTCCTCATACGTAGTCGGTTCCCATTTCTCAATAATATTGACATCTTTATGAGGTGAGATCAGAAACCCATACCTCCCAGGTTGTTTTCTGACTCTATCCGACTTAGGCGGTTCTTGTGTATTTGAAGATTGTGGTACAGTTTCATCCCTAATGAACTGTTTGTGTTCCATTAAGGACTCGGTGCCTGGAACAATATTACTCCGATTTGCATCGAGTTTTACTTTCCTCCCACTTAACACTGCATATAGGTATTCCTTTTAGGAAAACCGCATGGAGAGCAACAATTAAATTGTTCTATTGTGAGTTGTATAAGTACTGTAATTTGGTTACCCTAGGATAACCCAAAAATTAGGCACTTATCCGATTTGGGTTCTAGTTTGGTATCATCCAAACATATGCCTAGCATTCCCAAATCTTCAAGAATGAGAAAACCCAGTTTCTTTCCTGTTCATATCTAATATGAAGTCTGTCAAAAAGATTTTCATGGAACCTTATTCAGAATAAGTTTTGCACTGTTTAATGTGTATCCATAGAAGGAAAAGGGTAGCTCAGAGCGACTCATGATTGACCTTACTATGTCCAACAAGGTTCGGTTTCTCTGTTCGGACACACCGTCAAATTGAGGTGTTCCGGGAGGAGTCTACTGTGAAAGAATACTATACTCTTTCAAATAGTCCAGAAGCTTATTGCTTAAGTATTTTCCACCACGGTCTAACCGTGACAGTTTTTATTCTTTAGCCGATCTGTCTGTCTACTTTGTGTCGAAACTCTTTGAATTTATCAAAAGTTTCTGATTCGTGTTTCAAAAGAAACACATAACCATAACGCGATGCCACATCCGTAAACGTTACGAAGTGTTCATATTCACCTCTAGCCTAGCTATATATAGGCCCACTTACATCACTATGAACAAGGGCTAACAGATTAGTGGCACTTACACTTTTATCAAGTAAAAGGTGTTATAGGCACTTTGCCTAATAAACTAGATTCGTAGACGTCATTTGAATAGAATCAAATCCGTCCTAGTATTCGCTCTTCGAAAGTGTTGATATACGAGTCTTGTTTAATGTGTCCCAGAAAACAATGCCACAAATAAGTCTTATCTGATTAATTCAGTTTGAGCTATTTGTTTGTCATGTTATACGTTTGAGGTTCATTATATTCAAAATATAAATACTATTATTCACATCTAATGTGTTTATCTCAATATCATCTTTATAAAATAAAACACTTTAGTGTTCTAGAATATAAAGGTATACCCGCAACGGGTTAAACTCTGATATAGATATAATGTTTCTAGTCAAACTAGGTACATTATAATAGTTTCTTAATTTAGGTACATACCCAAAGGGTAGTTCCTAAACTTAGGTTTCTACGACTAAAATAGCGACTGTTGTCTCGTTTCCGATTCGTAGATTGATCTCAACTGAAGTCAGTATCCTGCTCATCAGCAGATTCTGAACATCAGTACATATTTATGTACCACATCTAGTATCAAAAATCCAATTTTGAAACTAATAGTGAACATGTTTATGAAAAACATACTTGAAGTCGGAGCCTTGCCCGTCTTCTCTTTCTTCACGTCTGCCTTGTCCATACGGCAGTCACGCTTCCAGTGACCTCGTTTGCCACAGTTTAGGCAGACATCTTGGGATATGTTCTTTGTCTTCCTAGAAGACTGTGATGATTTTGCCGTTGCCTCTTTTAGAAGCTCTGGCTCTGCCTCCTAGAGCATAGCCATCAACTCTCCAAGAGTTTACTCTTGGTTCATAATGAACCTGCCCCAGCTTTCGGGTATAGACTATAATATCAAATCTTTGATAGTCTCGGCCACGTAGGTAATGCCCAGCTAACCTAGCTGATCGATGTCAGAAATCATCTGCGACACCTAGTGCTTGACAGATGTACCCTCTGACATATGCAAGCGAAAGAGCTTCTTTTGCAATTTGTACTTCTAAGATCTAAGAATAAATCTATGAAGATCTTTAATTTCATCATCATGGTACAAAGATCTAATCCTTAATTTTGACAACGAAATTAAAGTGTCATTGCATCTAGCATAAAGGATTGAGCACTAAAGTTATCAGCACCATGAGTCATCCAAAACTCATGCTCCACTATTTGCTCAATTCCGGGCTCAGGCCCAAGAGGTTTCTCTATCAAATAGAGTAACTTCTTAGTTCCCAGGACTATCCTGAGGTTTTATTCTCAATCTGAAAATTAAAGTCGTTTAATGACATTTTCTCCCAGGATTATGTTTTAAACACTAATCTTTCAGTTATCTTGATTTTTATAGTCTAACTATCCAATCAACGATTTCGGGTACTATTGAATATAATGATTACTATAGTCTAACTATATAATCAACTATAATATAATTGGTTAAATTCAAATATATTGATTACTATAATCCAATTATAAATCAACAATAAATGAAGTAGTTTGAATACAGTCCAACTGTTTAATTAAAACAACAATTAATATTAGTCAAACTAATATATTTATGTAATGACGAAAAATTGAAATGAGGCGTATTGGCAAGTATCTAAACGAAATTGCAAATTTAATACTTGCCTCCCACTATTTTTTCGACGAGCCTCTAACCCTCTATTGAGTACTCGGGAAACTTAGTTTCCTAGTGGGTTAGGATCCCGTTAAATAACACACAACCTTGACTTTGGACAACAAGCTGTATGATATTTAACTAGGTAGATCTCTAAGATCAATTGGATCTCATCCAATTCCCAGATCCAGTAGGTGGACATCCAAGTCCAAAACATATATCTAATATATGCCAATATATCTGATATATTCCCTAACCTTTTTCCTCTGAATCAACTAAGCCTTGGCTTTGGCACAACAAACTTAATGATTCTAGTTAAACATGACCCATCGACCTTGGAAAGCTTCGTAATCGATGTCGATGGGCAAGAAGTGATCTTGACTTTGGCCAACAAATCACAACTTGGACAAGACATGCGATATGGAACAAAGCCTTCATGATTCAAACACATCCGCGATGGACAAAGGTATTGACTTTGGCCAACAAACCAGTGCCAATCTTGGATCTTGAGAATGAATCATTCAATGGAAGGAAAACGCTTAATATTTATTGAGGGTTTTTCGCGTAATTGGCAACCAATTAATTATCTTTGATTAGGTCTCATCATACACCCTTAAGCATGCATTCTAAAAGCATAATAAGGCGCGGTAAAATAAATTAATAATGATATGCGGATGGATATTTAAAACATTTTTTCCTAGAACAAATCTCTCCATTTCCTCTCTCCCACTAGCACAAATCTTACTTCTACCCAATTACAAACACTTCTAAAGAAACCTCATTTACATTGAGGGGAATAGGTGAGAAGGAAATAAAAAGATTTGTGCTATACATTATTCATACATCGCATCCATGTATTCACACAAAACATGATATCAATCAATTTAATCCAATTAATTAATCTGAAATTAATGACCATCCAATGATCAAACAACGATTTGATTTGCGCGAGTCCAACTCGTTTTAAGAATAAGTACTCAAAGTATGAATTCTTGAATTATATCAAACTACAATATTAAATCCAATTTAATTTGTATTCAATACTTATTCATTATTTAATTCCAAATTAAATAATTACACTTTATTAATGTGCCTTTGCGACTTAGATTCTAAATCTAATCTTTACGGGTCTCAAAACCCAATTAACATCCAATGTCAATTTAATTAAAGTCCAATGGGCTTTCAATTAATTTATAAGGCATGGACTTTGGCAACCAAAGCCCAATAAGGAATCACCCTTTGCCAAAAATCAATTTAGGCCTATTAGGCCCAATTAAAATTATTTAAAGGCCCAATTATCATATTTGGACTTTATGGAAATGGTTTTAGGCCCAATTGGATCCAACCAATTAACCTAAACCAAACTTGGCCCAACCAAGCCCATTAAGCCCAAATACAACTTTATTAGCCCAATTCCAAATCTAGCCTAACTAATTAAATTCCAATATCTCAAATATCAAAATTTAATCAATTAAAGTGTATTAGCCATAATTAATTAGTTAAATTAATATTTCCAAAGCACCAATTACACAAATAATAATGCTTTCTAATTATCAATTCCTGTACAACATAATTGAAGCAAAATCAATTCCAACATGCTTCTTTGTTCACGGCAATATAGGGAATTTTAAATCCGATTTCGATTTCAATCCAATTAAATCATAAATCAATTTATCCCATGTCTTTCAACTCATCCAATGATCAAAAAACAAAATTACCATGATTTTAGGGCATATCATCAATTCGGCCAAGCCAAATTTTTGGGGAAAAATTAATCCAATCCAATTTTCATCAAATTGATCATGCATAACTCTAAGTTATCATCATTCAAGCATACTCAAACAATAAATTTTATCAAATCATGCTCAAATCAATTTTACCCAAATTTTACCCTAAATTCAATTTCATGCCTAATAACCGCTCTGATACCATTGTTGGGTTTTCTAGGTCAAACCAAGATCAAATTAAGCAATGAAATGTGCGAATACAACAAAGTAAAGTAGCGGAAATACTCACTTTGATCGGCTTTGCGATGCGTTGAACACAAAAAATTTCTTCCTTGAAGTTTCGGCCAAGCCCTTTGTTGTGCTCCTTGTGTGGATCTTCAAGCTCCAAGCTTTAAGTGTTGATTCCATGCTCATAGATGGGTTTCCCTATCACCTTTGAATGACCCTTTGATGTGCTAGCAATGGAGAAAATTGCAACAAAATTCCCCTTTAAATCTCCTTGTTGCTCTCGGCAATTGAAGAAAATTGGAGAGAAAAATGGCTTCCAAAACCGTGAATGGAGAGAGATGGAGAGATGAGTTGTGTTGACTTAATTTTTGTATTTCAAAAATCAAAATTAGATATACCAAAATAATATTTGGTACATGTCATAAATCTCATCAACTTGGAGTGTAATATCAGCCACCATCATTCCATCACCTAATACCATCACCTTCAAGGTAAAAGGTTGACAAGTGATGTGACATGATGTGACTTGTGGGCCCCACTTGAATTCAAAATCCGAGTGGGCCCGCAACACATCCCGAGCTTGGGTTCGCTAATTCTGATTTAACGAACTTTTCGTTGCGACGTAATTAAATCAAATTTAATTAAATAATTATGCCTAGCAAAATTACTATTCACGTCGCTAGCGAATTAATTCTAAATTAACTCGTTTGGCCGAATTAAAATCCAATTTTAATTCCGCGTCGAAATCTAATTTCGTATAATATATCAAATATATTATTTTATCGATTAATTCCAAATTAATCGTTCTCTCTCTTCAAATAGTATACTATCCCAGATAAAATATCTCCGCAATTAATCCTAGATTAATTTTCTCTCTCTTATAATTAATCCCAGATTAATTATGTGCGAGTCATACGTCATCGGTGAATATTTGGGAAGCGACCCATGAGATCCCTGGATATGTTGGCAGTAAATCTGGTCGTCGGACTATCCGAACACGTACGTACCTAGTACTATATTTTTACCGATTTACAAGACATGGTTGGTTTCTAGCAAAGCACCATACCTACCCAATTCTCCAGAAATATTCTTAAAGGAATATGTAATTTGTATCAGGCGTAGTATACATAGTATTACGTATTGCAATCCAGTATCGGATGTCACGTGTTAGGCCTGAGGCTGGAATTGTGTCTGCCCTGTACGAAGCAAATATCGGATCTCTGGTAACTAGTCTCTATAATCGGATAAACATGACCTAGTCATATTATCCCGATAGCTGCAGCATACAAGAGTACCAGTTCCTTATCCTATGTGACCATCATCTCCATATGACTGGAGTGATACTTCCATCTTGACATCACACCCAATACACTACGATTCTCAATATACCCAGAAGAGGCGTACACAGAACTTGTTAAAGCCATGGACGACCAAAACCAAAGTACATTGATTGTCGCAAGTATTAGCGATGTAAGTCTCAGGTTAAGACCAAATACACCGACCCTGATTCGGACTTCCATAGACACATAGTCATACTACCAATGGATTCCGAGGGGTCTATCCAGAGTGAAGTTGTTTCCGTACCATCGGTAAACACAACATCCTATTACACTTGCATGAGTATCCAAAACCCAAATATATGATAATTATGCTGTTATGCTCCCACAACGCGCACAAGTGCAATACTAGTCTATTCCGCATTATCGATGTCCAATCTCGATAATACTACGACTATGGATATTTTAATGATTAAACCTTAGTGGATTAATATTGTCTCATATCTTATTAATCCGTAACTAATCATATGGACTTTTATTATTTATGTATCTTGGTAATCCAATTACAAATGATAAAAGAGTAATTTCCTTTGTCATATAGTTAATTTGTACAACAACACCATGTTCTGTACAAATAGTGATGATATGGGTCATAATGTCCAACAATACAAATCTGAAGCCTTTGAGAAATTCAAAGACTTCAAAGCTGAAGTAGAAAACCAGCTTAATAAAAGTATTAAGTCACTAAGGTCTGATCGAGGTGGTGAATACTTAAGCGACGAATTTCAAGATTACTTGAGAGAAAATGGCATTGTTTCCCAGTGGACTCCTCCGGGAACTCCACAGCAT
Organism: Zanthoxylum bungeanum; assembly: GCA_019454045.1. Classification (NCBI taxonomy): domain Eukaryota; kingdom Viridiplantae; phylum Streptophyta; class Magnoliopsida; order Sapindales; family Rutaceae; genus Zanthoxylum; species Zanthoxylum bungeanum. The sequence goes on along the minus strand of SKCR01039086.1, from coordinate 39,959 downwards.
AATGGGGTCTCCGAAAGGAGAAATCAGACATTATTAGATATGGTCCGATCAATGATGCCAGACACGGATCTACCTCTTTCATTTTGGGGTATTGCTTTATAAACTGCAACACTACTACTAAACCGAGTTCTTTCAAGATTGTTAGTCAAACACCATATGAGTTATGGTCTGGGAAACGTCCTAGTCTTAGTTATCTAAGAGTTTGGGGATGTGACGCATATGTTAAGCTCACACAAACTAACAAATTGGATGATAGGGCAGTTAAATACAAATTTGTAGGATATGCCTTGAACTCAAGAGCATAAGTGTTCTACGTCCCAAATGAACAAAGAACATTTGTCTCACGAAATGCTAAATTTCTAGAGAATGAATTCCTTCTCAAGAAATATAGTGGGAGTAGACTTGACCTCGATGAGGTACGAGAAGAAAAAACTAACATAGAACTAAACCCCAGGCCCCTCAAAAGGGCAGCGACGGAACAACCACAAGGTTATGAACTTAGAAGGTCTGGTAGGGAAAGATATGAGCCTGAAAGATATGGTTTCCATATTGATGAGGAACATGATCAGGTCATTGATAATGATGATCCCACCAGTTATGATGAAGCAATGCATGGCATTGATTCAGTCAAGTGGCTTGAGGCCATGAAATCGGAAATAGACTCTATGTATCTGAATCAAGTCTGAGATTGGTGGATGCACCTGAAAGGATAAAACCCATAGGCTGCAAGTGGATTTACAAGAGTAAAACTGATGCAGAAGGCAACATCCAAACCTATAAGGCTAGGTTGGTGGCAAAAGGTTATAGACAAATCCAAGGAATTGACTATGACGAAACCTTCTCGCCTGTTGCAATGATAAAGTCCATTCGAATTTTACTGGCATTATTTGCACACTTTGATTATGAGATTTGGCAGATGGATGTCCAAACAACTTTCCTTAATGGGAACCTCGTAGAGGAAGTCTATATGACATAACCTGAGGGGTTTGCATCTAAGGATGATCATAATAAAGTATGCAAGCTTAAACGATCCATTTATGGACTCAAGCAAGCCTCCAGAAGTTGGAATATACGATTTGATGAGACAATCAAAGAATTTGACTTCATCAAAAATATAGACGAGCCTTGTGTTTACAGGAAAAGTAGTGGGAGAGAGCTGTTGTATTTCTTGTATTATATGTCGATGACATATTAATCATCGGGAATGATATTCCCATGATGCAAGCCACCAAGCATTGGTTATCTCAGAATTTCTCCATGAAAGATTTGGGAGAGGCAGCCTACATCCTCGGCATTAAGATCTACCGTAATAGATCTAAGAGGCTGTTAGAACTTTCTCAATCTACATACATAGATAAAGTTTTGAAAAGATTCAAAATGAAATATTCCAAAAGAGGTAATTTACCTACTTGTCATGGAATCAAATTATCTTAGGAGCAATGTCCACATACTCCTTCAGATAGAGAGCGTATGAGTAGGATCTCTTATGCTTCAGCAATAGGATCGATCATGTACGCCATGTTATGTACAAGACCTGATGTCTCTTATGCTCTTAGTGTAACAAGCAGGTATCAGGAAAATCCTGGTGAGCAAAACTGGGCAGCTGTCAAAACAATCCTCATGTATCTGAGAAGAACTAAGGATGTGTTCTTGACATACATAGATTGTTCTAAGATGAAAGTCATTGGTTACTGTGATGTGAGCTTTCAGACCGATAGGGATGACAACAGATCTCAAACATGATATCTGTTTACTTTGAATGACAGAGCTGTCAGTTGGAAAAGCTCAAAGCAGTCAACTACAGCGGACTCCACCACTGAAGCCGAGTATATTACAGCATCTGAAGCTGCTAAAGAAGTAGTCTAGATAAAAAAGTTCATCACGGAGCTGGAAGTACTTCCCGTGATAAAGAATGGTGTCACGATGTACTATGACAACACGGGCGCCATTTCTCAATTAAAGGAACCAAGGTCCCACCAGAAATCCAAGCATCTACTCAGGCGATTTCATCTCATCAGGGATATTTTTTAGAGAAAAGAAGTTATTATAGAGAAAATACCCACAGAAGATAATCTTGTAGATTCTCTGACTAAAGGGCTGACTCAACAAAATCATGATAGGCACACCCGAGAGTATGGTGTCCAGATTCATACTAGTTGGCTATAGTGCAAGTGAGAGATTGTAAGGGATATGCCCTATACCCAACTTATGGATGGGCTATATATACATGTATTTGTAATATTTTTCATTAATTAATAAAATGGAAATCTTTATTATACGTGTCTTACATAAATTATATGAATCATCAAACACTGTAATAAAGCCCTTGGAGTAATAAGATGATGGCTTCCATGCCTTATAAGAATCATTACTCTCAAACGTTCATAGTCATAGTTTTGTGAATAATCTGGGCGTTCACAAAATGGAGAGACTAGCATGATGATATGATCCGCCCTTAAGTGGGGTAGCCGATCTCATAGGCTACTAGCGGAGATCCGTCTGCTTGGTGTATTACATGGATGCATGAGTTGCTCGTGTCCATCGAACTGACCGCCGAAAGTTTTCACATGAAGTTTTTATCTCATGTGTCTGTGAGAACTTTCATGTATCGATTGTATGACTAGTCCTTAGACTTGAGGTCCTTACAATCTTATGTGTGGATCAAATAACTTTGACATTCTCCTTCCCCGGTTCAAAAGATCCAGTCATAAGAGTATTATTGTGTCATTTGTTGAAACACATGAAGTTTGTAAAGATACAATAGAGAATCGCCACTCTCTCGGATAATATTTTCTTATAAGAGTAGTATTCCAGTTCGCAGGTTGATATGTGTGATCAGTGCTTGAGACTGTGGCCGCAGCGATAGAATCATGTGAGATTCTTGGGTTAGCATGATTCATGACACTATCAACATCATACATTTGACTATATGGGTAGACACTTTTCATACCATAGGTCAAACAGTGGGGATACAGTGAGGCGAGAGACCGTATCATATGTAAATCGCATACAGAATGGGTATATATCTTTCTTTCTCATTTGGGGGCCTTAGTATGTTGCTAGATGTCAACCTTGGTCATTGAAATTGAACGACCCTCTGATTAGAGGATAATTTATGTTCGATTTAATTATCACGATTCATTTCATGTCCAACTTGAGGGGAACCCAAAAGGTCACACACAACAAAGTCGAAATCAATGGTTAACAGTGCACAATACAAATTTAACAACATATATGATTGCTATAGGAATTGTTCATAAATGGTTCAATAGGTTTAATTATTGAACAGATCATTTATGAGGTTCCAAAGTGGCTTAGGGATTGGTGAATGACGATAGGGGCACTTTAGGAATTGGAAAAAAAAAATCTGCATTTTATTATTATTATTTTATTTTTATTTGTTTTGAATTCCAATTCGGCCCAAACTATTATTAGGGTTTAATAATCTCATTAAACCACTATATTAAGATCCAATGGCTAATATTTAATTAGCATTTATCCTACATTGGATTCTTAATTAATTTTGTTGTCTTTGGAGCACCTATATAAACCCAAAGAATTCTTTACAAATTTTTACACCAAAACCTTTCATATCTTGGGTTTATATAAGTGAGCAACTCTAAAGTTTAAGAGTAAGCCACTGATTTTGAGGATCCTTAAGTCTAATTGACTAGAGGAATCTCAAGTTAAAAGTTTTGAGGTATTTGCCTAGGCTAGTACCAAGGGCAAAATACCCATGCACTCAAGACGTAGTCTTGCCGTTGAGTTTTGGCTTTGGTGTGTGCACCTTTGGAGGCCACACACTTGGGTGGCTCTTTGGAACGTGGTTTTGGAATTCTCTAAGGTCCCCATGATCAATTATCAAGCAAGAAACACATGTGAATACACGAAGAAATATGGCGGAAACATACGTACAACGATCGGTTGAGATGCGACGAAGAACACTTCAAGCTCTCATCCATTGATGGTCTCGGCAGTGGGCTCCTCAACATATGGATTACACGGCAGTGGGCTGTAGCTCCAAGCTCCAAGTGGTGATTCCATGCTCATGTGTTCGATTCCCTATCACCTATGTATTTCCTCTTTTGAGTGCTAGCTCTTGGTGATTTTTGCCACAAAAATCACCATCTCCATCTTCCTTATTCTCTTGGCAGAACCATAAAATTTGAGAGGGAAATGGTCCAAGACCGTGTGAGAGAGAGATAGCATTTTTGGCTCCTTAAACCGTGAGCCAAGAGAGAGAGAGAATAAAAAATGTGTATTAGGTTTTTTTAATTTCCAAAATCAATTAACCATTTACCAATTTTCAATTCCAAAAAGTCAAAAGGCAAAAGACAATTAATGCCTTCCAACTACCACCATCAATCAATCAATCAAATTGTCACATCACTCAAAGTGACATGTGATTTGACGCTTGATGTGACTAGCGATTTGACGCTTGATGTGACTTGCGTGTCGCACTCGAATTCGAAATGCTATGCCTAGGAAAATCACTATTCACGTCGCTAACAAATTAATTCTAAATTAACTCGTTCGCCCGAATTAAAATCCAATTTCAATTCCGCGTCGAAATCCAATTTCGTATAATATATCGAATATATTATTTTATCGATTAATTCCAAATTAATCGTTATCTCTCTTTAAATGATATTTTATCCCAGATAAATATCTCCGCAATTAATCCCAGAATAATTTTCTCTCTCTACTAATTAATCCCAGATTAATAAAGTGCGAGTCATACATCATCGGTGAATCTTCGGGAAGCGACCCATGAGATCCCCGGATATGTTGGCAGTAAATTTGGTCGTCGGACTATCCGAACATGTAAGTACCAAGTACTATGTTTTACCGATTTACAAGACAAGGTTGGCTTCTAGCAAAGCGCCATGCCTACCCAATTCTCCAGAAATATCCTTACAGGAATATAGTGATCTATATCAGGCGTAGTATACATAGTATTGCGTATCTCGACTCAGTATCTGATGATCACGTGCTAGGCCTAGGGGTGGAATTGTGTCTCCCCCGTACGAAGCACATATCGGATGTCTGGTAACTAGTCTCTATAATCGGATATACATGACCTAGTCATAATATCCCGATAGCTGCAGAATTTAAGAGAACCAGTCCCGTATCCTACGTGACCATCATCTCCATATGACTGGAGTGATACTTCCGTCTTGACATCACACCCAACACACTACGATTCTCAATATACCTAGAAGAGGCGTACACAGAACCTGTTAAGGCCCTGGACGACCATAACCAAAGTATATTGATTGTGGCAAGTATTAGCGGTGCAAGTCTCAGGTTAAGACCAAATACACCTACCCTGATTTCGGACTTCCATAGACACATAATCATACTACCAATGGAATTCCGAGGGGGTCTATCCAGAGCAAAGCTGTTTCCCGTACCATCGGTAAACACAACCTCCTATCACACTTGCATGAGTATCATTTACCCAAATATATGAGAACTATGCCGTTGTGCCCTCACAAACGCGCACAAGTGTAATACTAGTCTTTTACGCATTATCGATGTCCAATCTCGATAATACTCTGACTAGTGATATTTAATGATTTATCCTTCGAGGACTGATACTGTCTCATATCATTCTCAATCTAGGAACTAATCATATGGACCTCCTATCATTTATATATCTCGGTGATCTAATCACAAATGATAAGAGAGCAATCTCCTTTGTCACATAGTTAATTTGTACAACAACACCATGATCTGTACAAATAGTGACGCTATGGGTCATAACTGTCCAACACGTGGAAGAGCTTGCTGAGTTCGAGAAAAGCTTGTAGGTTAGAGGGAGGACTGGAGGAGTCTTCGGTTCAAGTAAGTCTTTTTTCATTCTTTATTTTAATTAGAGTTCTTATGATAGTTAGCATGTTTAGGTTATGTTCTTTGCATGTGTTATTAGTTTTTTATGCTTAGAATATCTAGTAACTTGGCTAGGCTTGTAGAATAATCAAAAAAATGGGTCTTGCGCAAAGGGATAGCGGCATCATAATTTTTAATTTTCCGATGTGCACTCGCGGCCGCTTCCCAACAGTTTAAACACATCCGCGATGGACAATGATCTTGACTTTGGCCAAAAAATCAAAGTCAATCTTGGATCTTGAGAGAGAACCACTCAATGGAAGGAAAACGCTTAATATTAAAGTGAGGGTTTTTCGCGTAAATTGGCAACCAATTTATTATACTTGATTAGGTCTCATCATATACCCTTAAACATGCATTCTAAAAGCATAGTAAGGCGCTATAATATTTAATAATGATATGCGGATGGATATATAATACAATTTGTTCCTAAAACAAATCACTCTCTCTTTCCTCTCTCCCACTAGCACTTTACATTCTTCTACCCAATTACATAATACATAAGAAATCTCATTTGCATTGAGGGGAATTGGTGAGAAGAGAAATACAAAGAGAATCGAAGGTGAAAGGCTGGACACGCAGGTCCAATTTAATAAATTCCGAATTTATAATAATTTCCAAAATTGCCCCCACCCTACTAATATCCATCTGATATACATTATTCATACAAATACATCCAAGTATTCACACAAAACATGTCGTTCAATCAATCTAATCCAATTAATTAATCTTCAATTAATGACCATATAATGTTCATACAACGATTTGATTTGCGCGAGCCCACTGGTTTAAGAATAAATACTCAAAGTACATATTCTTGAATTATATCGAACTACAAAAATTAAATCCAATTTAAACTGTATCCAATACTAATTCATATTTAATTCCAAATTAAATAATTACACTTTTAATAGTGTCTTTTGTTGGACATTTATGACCCAAAGCATCACTATTTGTACAGATCATGGTGTTGTTGTACAAATTAACTATGTGACAAAGGAAATTGCTCTTCTGTCATTTGTAATTAGATTACCAAGATGTATAAATGATAGAAGGTCCATATGATTAGTTCCAGATTGAGATGATATGAGACAGTATCAATCCATAAAGGTTTAATCATTAAATATCCATAGTCGTAGTATTATCGAGACTGGACATCGATAATGCGGAATAGAATAGTATTACACTTGTGCGCGTTGTGAGGGCATAACGACATAGTTCTCATATATTTGGGTATAGGATACTCATGCAAGTGTAATAGGAGGTTGTGTTTTACCGATGGTACGGAAAACAGCTTCACTCTAGATAGACCCCTCGGAATTCCATTGGTAATGTGACTATGTGTCTATGGAAGTTCGAATCAGGTAGGTGTATTTGGTCTTAACCAGAGACTTTCACCGCTAATACTTGCAACAATCAATATACTTTGGTTTTGGTCATCCAGGGCTTTAACAGGTTCTATATACGCCTCTTCTGGGTATATTGTGAATCGTAGTGTGTTAAGTGTGATGTCGAGATGGAAGTATCACTCCAGTCATAGTGGAGATGATGATCACGTAGGATACGGAAATGGTTCTCTTATGTACTGCAGTCATCGGGATAATATGACTAGGTCATGATTATCCGATATAGAGACTAGTTACCAGAGATCCGATATGTGCTTCGTACGGGGCAGACATATTTCCAGCCCCCAGGCCTTGCACGTGACATCCGATGCTGGATCGAAATACGCAATACTACGTATACTACGCCTGATATAGATCACATATTCCTGTAAGGATATTTCTGGAGAATTGGGTAGGCATGGCACTTTGCTAGAAGCCAACCTTGCCTTGTAAATCGGTATAAACGTAGTACTAGGTACTTACGTGTTCGGATAGTCCGACGACCGTATTTACTGCCAACATATCCGGGGATCTCATGGGTCACTTCCCGAAGATTCACCGATGATGTATGACTCGCACTTTATTAATCTGGGATTGATTTGATGAGAGAGAAAATTAATCTGGGATTAATTACGGAGATATTTTATCTGGGATAAAATATTAATTAAAGAGAGAAAAATTATTAATTAGGAATTAATCGATAAAATAATATATTCGATATATTATACGAAATTGGATTTCGACGCGGAATTGAAGTTAGATTTTAATTCCGGCGAACGAGTTAATTTAGAATTAATTCGTTAGCGACGTGAATAGTGATTTTGCTAGGCATAATTATTTAATTACGTCGCAACGGAAAATTCGTTAATTTGGAATTAGCGAACCCGAGCCCGTGAGTGTTTGTGGGCGCACTCGCATTGTGAATTTAAGTGCGGCCCACAAGTCACATCAAGCGTCAAATCAATTGTCATTCAAGTGATGGATGTCTTGTCACTTTGAGTGATTGACAACCAGTCACTATTCATTGAGTGATGTGAATAGTTGATGGAAGTGGTTGTGGCTTTAATGCCTTGACTTTTTGAAATTGGATTTTTGGTAAATGAATTTTGAATTTCATTTTAAGTGTATTAGATACACAAAACCAAAGAGACAACAACACACTATCTCCACTCTTCTCTCCATCTCGCTCGGCCAAGGGCCTTACTCTCTCAATTTTTTGGCAAAATGCCGAGAACCATAAAGAACAAGATGGTGATTTTGGTGGCAAAAATCACCAAGAGCTAGCACTCAAAAGAGGACATACAATGGTGATAGGGAAACCCACTTGTGGGCTTGGAATCACAACACAAATCTTGGAGCTTGGTGGATCATCCATGGCCGAATTTGGAGGACAAAAATCTGCCCACTGCCGTGAGCTTCATGGAGGAGGAAAAGAATTTTTTGTGTTCGTCTCATCGCTCAACCGATCATTGTAAGTATTCCACAACTTCTTTGATGTATTCACATGTATTTTCATTGCTTGATTTGATCCTTGGGACCTTAGAGAAACCCAACAATGGTATCTTGGGCCTAATTGAGCATGAAAATGATTTAGGGTTAAAATTGGGTAAATTCAATTTGAGCATGATTTGATGAAATTATTTGATTGAGTATGCTTGAATGATGTTTAATTGAAGTTGGATTTGATCAATTTCATGAAAAGTTGATTGGATCAAATTTTGCCCAAATTTTAGGCTTGGCAGAAAATGGAAATACCCTAATCTCATGGTAATTTTTATTTTTTGATTCATTGGATGAGTTTGAAAGACTTTGGGAATGTTAATTTAAATTCAATTAGATTGAAATTGGAATTGGACAAAAATCCCTACCATTGCCGTGAGTTAAGAAGCATGAAATGGGTTTGATTTTTGATTCAAATGTGTTGGACATGTGTTGATGATAATGAGCATGATTAATTATGTAAATGATTTTTTGGAAATGTTAATTTAGTTAATTAATTATGGAATACACTTTAGGTTAATTTAATTATGAAATTTGGAATTTTAGAATTAATTAATTGGGCTTATTTTGGAATTGGGCCTTAAAAGTTGTAATTGGCCTGAATGGGCTTGGTTGTACCAAGATTGGGTTTAGGCTAAATTGGTTGGATCCAATTGGCCCAAAACCATTTCCATAAAGTCCAATTATGACTTAAATGGACCTTTAATATTAATTGGGCCTAATGGGCCTAAATTGGTTTCTTGGCAAATAAGGGTGATTCCTTAAATGGGCTTTGGTATTTAGGTTTGACCTATATTGACCAAAAGTCCATGCTTTAGAAATTAATTAAAAGCCCATTGGACTTTAAATTAAATTAACATTGGATGTTAATCGGGCTTTGAGACCCGTAACGATTAGATTTGGAATCTAAGTCGTAAAGGTACTTTAAAAAAGTGTAATATTTAATTTGGAATTAAATAAATGAATTAGTATTAAATACATATTATATTGGATTTAATGTTGTAGTTTAATTTAATTCAAGAATTCGTACTTTGAGTACTTATTCGCAAAACGAATTTGACTCGCGGCAAAATCAAATCGTTGTTTGAACATTGGATGGTCATTAATATTCAGATTAATTAATTGGATTAAATTGATTGATTTCATGCTTTGTGTGAATACATGGATGTGATGTATGAATAATGTATATCGGATGGATATTAGATGGGTGGGGCAATTTTGGAAATTGTTGTAATAAATTTAGAATTTATTAATTGGACCTGCGTGTCCAGCCTATTACCTCCTTACTCTTTGTATTTCTCTTCTCACCTATTCCCCTCAATGTAAATGAGGTTTCTTTAGAAGTGTTATGTAATCGGGTAGAAGTAATACTTGTGCTAGCAGGAGAGAGGAATTGAGAGATTTGTTCTAGGAAAATGTTTAAATATCCATCCGCATATCATTATTATATTTATTTATATGCGCCTTATTATGTGTTTAGAATGCATGTTTAGGGTGTGTATGATGATGAGACCTTAACAAAGATAATAAATTGGTTGCCAATTGCACGCGAAAAACCATCAACATCATATTAAGCGTTTTTCCTTCCATTGAGTGATTCTTATTCAAGATCCAAGACTGACATTGGTTTGTTGGCCAAAGTCAAGGCCTTTGTCCGTCGAGGATGTGTTTGAATCATGAAGGCTTTGTTCCATATCGGTGTCTTGTCCAAGTTGTGATTTGTTGGCCAAAGTCAAGATCACTTCTTGTCCATCGACATTGATTACGAAGCTTTCCATGGTCAATGGGTTCCGCTTAATTGGGATCACTAAGTTTGTTATGCCAAAGCCAAGGCTTAGTTGATTCAGAGGAAAAATGTTAGGCAATATATTGGATATATTGGCATATATAGGATATATGTTTCGGACTTGATGTCCACCTACTGGATCTAGGAATTGGATTGGATCCAATTGATCTTAGAGATCTACCTAGTTAATTATCATACAATTTGTTGGCCAAAGTCAAGATTGTGTGTTATTTAACGAGATCCTAGCCCACTAGGAAACAAGGTTTCCCGAGTACTCCACAGAGGGTTAGAGGCTCGCCGAAAAATAGTGGGAGGCAAGTATTAAATTTGCAATATTCGTTTAGTTACTTGCCATACGCGCTCATTTCGAATATTTCGTCAAATAAATTATTTATTAGTTGGACTAATATTTAATGTTGTTTTAAATAAAACAGTTGGACTGTATTCAAACTATTTCATTTATAGTTGATTATATAATTGGATTATAGTATTCAATATAATTGAATTAACCTATTAAATTATAGTTGATTATATAGTTGGACTATAGTAATCATTATAATGAATAGTACCTGAAATCGTTGATTAAATAGTTGGACTATTAGAATCAAGATAAATTGAAAAATTATTGTTTAAAACATAATCCTGGGTGAAAAATGTATTTAAACGGCTTTAATTTTCAAATTGGGAATAATGAATCAGGATAGTCCTGAAAACTGAGAAGTTAATCTATTTGATAGAATGACGTCTCGAGCCTAAGCCCGAAGTTGAGCAAATAAGTAGAACATGATATTTGGAATATTCATGTGATGATAACTTTAGTGCTTAATCCATTAAGCTTGCCAAATAGACTCCTTAATTTCTTAGTTAGAACTAAGGATTAGATCCTTATAGTATGATATTGAATTGAAGGATCTTCATAGATCTATTCTTAGATCTTAGAAGTACTAAATTGCAATAGTAAACTCTTGGAGAGTTATTGGCTATACTCAAGGAGACAAAGCCAAAGTTTGAAATAAGGCGAGAAGCACAAGGCGCACCTTACTTCGATATTCTAGAAGGCCAAGGCTTGGCCAAAGGCTTCTGGAGTGTGAAAAGGGCAAATGCAAAGTCATTATAATCTTCTGGGAAGACAAAGGACAAATCCCAAGATGTTTGCCTAAATTGTGGCAAACAAGGACACGGAAGCGTGACTGCCGTATGGACAAGGCAGACATGAAGGAAGTGAAGACGGTGCAAGGCTCCGACTTCAAACATGTTTGTCATAGACATGTTCACTACTAGTATTAAAATTGGATTTTAGATACTGAGTGTGGTACATAAATATGTACTGATGTGCAGAATCTGCTCATTAGCAGGATACTGACTTCAGTTGAGATCTATCTGCGAATTGAAAACGGGACAATAGTCGCTGTTTTAACCGTAGATACCTAAGTTTAGAAACTACCTTTACGGGTGTGTAATTAAATTAGGAAACTGTTACAATGTAACTAGTTTGACTAGATACATTATCTCTATATCAGAGTATAATCTGTTGCGGATATACCTTTATATTCTAGAACACTAAAGTGTTTTATTTTATAAAGATGATATTGAGATAAACACATTAGATGTGAATAACAATATTTATATTTTGAATATAAATAAATCTCAAACATATAACATGACAAACAAATAGCTCAAACTGATTTAATCAGTTAAGACTTATTTGTGGCATTATTGTCTGGGACACAATTAAATAAGAATCGTATATCCACACTTTCGAAGAGTGGGTACTAGGACAAATTGATTCTAATAAAATAAAGTCTACGAATCTAGTTTATTAGGCAAAGTGCCTATAACACCTTTACTTGGTAAAAGTGTAAGTGCCACCGATCTGTTAGCCCTCGTTCATAGTGATGTAAGTGGGCCCATATCTAGCTAGGCTAGAAGTGGATATGAATATTTTGTGACCTTTACGGATGTGGCATCGCGTTATGGTTATGTGTTTCTTTTGAAACACAAATCAGAAAACTTTTAGAGTTTCGATACGAATAGACAAACAGATCGGCTAAAGTATTAATACATCACGATTAGACCATGATGAAAATACTTAAGCAATAAGTTTCTCGTATACTTGAAAGAGTATAGTATTCTTTCAATGAGGACTCCTCCCGGAACACGTCATTTGACGGTGTGTTCGAACTGAGAAACCAAATTTTTTTGGACATGATAAGGTTAATCATGAGTCGCTCTGAGCTACAATTTCCTTCAACGGATACTCATTTAACAGTGCAAAACTTATTTTGAATAAGGTTCCATAAAATCTGTTAGACAGATTTCATATTAGATATGAACAGGAAAGAAACTGGGTTTTCTCATTCTTGGGGATTTGGGGATGCTAGGCATATGTTTGGATGATACCAAACTAGAACCCAAATCGGATAAGTGCCAATTGTAGGTTATCCTAGGGAAACCAAAGTATAGTACTTATACAACTCACAAGAGAACAATATTATTGTTGCTCGCCATGCGGTTTTCCTAAGAGGAATACCTATATGCAATGGTAAGTGGGAGGAAAGTAAAACTCGATAATACAATCAGAGTAATACTATTCCAGGCACCGATTCCTTAATTGAACACAAATAGTTCATCAAGGATGAAACTATTCCAATAATCTTCGAATACACAAGAACCACGTAAGTCGGAGAGAGTCAGAAACAACCTGGGAGGTATAGGTTTCTGATCTCACCTCGTAAAGATGTCAATCTTATTGAGGAATACGAACTGACTACGTATGAGGAAGTGATACAAGGTATCGACTCCCTATTATGGCAAAGTGCCATGAAGTCCGAAATGGATTCCATGTATATCAACCAAGTTTGGACACTGATTGATGTACCAGAAGGCATTGTGCCTATTGGTACTATATATGTCTTCAAGGAAGACATTCATGGAAGGCAACATACCAACGTACAAAGCTAGGCTTGTAGCGAAAAGGTATCGTTATCAATATTGTGTCGATTACGACGAAACCTTTTAACTGTTGTCTTGGTTAAATCTATTTGGATAATGCTTGCTGATGCTGCATGTTTCACTTATGAAATATGGCAGCTGAATGCCAAAATCGATTTCCTTAACGGAAACCTTTTGGAGGATGTTTATAACATCCTGACGGTTTTGTCGTACCAAAACAAGCAAACAAGGTTTGCAAGTTAATTCGATCCATGGATGGATTGAAGCAAGCATTGAGTTCTTGGAATTATCGTTTTGATATAATCATAATGGTGTTTGATTTAATTCAAAAACGAATATGATTCTTGTGTATATAAGGAGGTTAGGGAGCGCACTGACAATGAATGTCCTAAGTAATAATGACATATCATTTCTTGGAAATGATATTCCCATAAAACTATCGGTGAAAGCTTGGCTTCCATGAAAAATTCTCCGTAGAATTCTTGGGAAAAACAACCTTTATTATAGGAATAAAGATCTACTAGGATAGATTTAAAGTTGTTAATACTCTCCGAGAACTCGTACATTGAAAAATGTACGTGACCTGATGTCTCATACGCTTTGAGCATATGAAGTCATAATCAGGCCAATCCAACTGATAGTCATTGGATTGATGTTAAGAACATCCTTTAGTATCTTAGGTCTTCACAGACCAGGATAACGTTCATGTTACTTTTCCATTTGACATAATTTTCTCCCGTTAATTTATTGTTAGAGAGAATGACAATTATTGGAGAAACCATGACTGAAATAAATAAAGTAAACATGCATTTAATATTCATTCATCGCATATTAAAATTATCAAATATTTAGGCATAAAATTAAACATGATGCATGATGCATGAACCATGAATAATGAATTAGAAACCTGAGTGAATTACTATGCCACATAAATCTATCATCCCATAAATAAGTGTTGCCGTATGGTAGGTCAAGTATTTGCATGATAGATCGAGACAATCTCAATTGATTAATATAAGCGGGAATAACTTTTATTCATATATTAACCAACCACCGTTTAATTTGATCAAGAAATTTCGATTAACATTTAATCATTCTTTTATGAGTGTGACCCGTTGTTTCAAAACCCTTGGACTTAACTAGTGAAGTGTCGCCATAGGGTAGGTCAGTTCACCAGATAAATCTAGAGTCTCTATCCTCTCAGAATCTAAACTTGATATTAACCCCAAAATGAACACCATCCGTAGGGGGTCGAAAACAAAGCCGTCTCGAGGCGCCGTTTGAATCTCATGTTTTCGGACTAACAACGGAGATCACATGATATATTTTCGTATATCCCTTTCCCACTCACTATTTTAAAATTAAGGTTTCTATTTTAAAATATCTAATATTTTAATTTACTAGTGTCAACAAATTTATAGCGGCTAAAACATAACTCTTATTTACACTAGTGCACTATTAGTGATCTTGCCAATTTTAACTCTTAAAATTTAACTCACTAATATCGATTAGTCTCTACTAATTATTTTATTCAATTAAACTAATTTAATTAAGTTAGTTTTTGTGACCTTACCAATTTTAACTCTTAAAATTTTGGAACACTAATAAGATCACTAATAGTGCACTATTAGTGATCTTGCCAATTTTAACTCTTATTTACACTAGTGCACTATTAGTGATCTTGCCAATTTTAACTCTTAAAATTTAACTCACTAATATCGATTAGTCTCTACTAATTCTTTTATTCAATTAAACTAATTTAATTAAGTTAGTTTTTGTGACCTTACCAATTTTAACTCTTAAAATTTTGGAACACTAATAAGTTTAAAATTTAAAATTCTAAAGTGGACAAAATTTTAATTAAACCATTTAATTAATCTAGGCGCGTTATCAATTCCAATGGTACGTGGAGTTGCATCCGAGTGCAGACCACATTACCATCCATTCAGAATCGGCTATGGAATTACGTCCGGATTTCTATCCTATATACCAATGGAATTCATGATGCACTTATTAAGCCCAAAATTTTAGAATTTCCAATTTTAAATCATTAAACCAATTAAACTAATTAATCATTTTTCATGCATATGATATTCCAATTTAACCATTTTAAATTTCATAAAATCATATTTTATGTCTAGAATATTTATGCATCCAAAATATTTTATGGCATGTTAAAATACAAGAGTCTGCACCCTAAGCTATACGACATGTTATTCAAACATTTTGAATTACACATAAAACATAAAAATAATTTTACGTTGACCGGACTCTTATTTTCTTTATACTAATCTAATTAGTACATAAAATTCCCAAGGCATCCCTTAGTCTTCAAAACTTGCTTCATGGTGGTGTTGGCTTCTTTTGCGACTTTGGTGCTCCAAATTATAAAAAATAAAATTTTACAATGGAAAATAAAATAACAACATTTGTAAAAATTGGCCTTATAGCCTTACATCCCAAAACCAAAATCAACATAAAAATAAGAGCCAGAAAAATTTACGATTAATGCAAAAAATATTCATCACATAAATCAATAATTAAACATTCATCTCATGAATATTACTTTTTGCCTACTCATCTAAATATGCATATAATCATTTATATCTCATATAAATAAATAAAAATAGTAATTTTAAATGAAAAATAGAAGGTTTAAGAACATTTTTCAACCTCGCTCTCGATGCCAATTGTAGTGTAGCACCCTGGTAATCCTGACGACTATCACGTTATGAGATGCATTATACATAATATAAATCATGATCGAACACATATACACTCATGAAATTAATTTTTGATTTTGGACATTCGATAAATTCATCGTAGTTCCGATACATAATTTATTCAAAGATTCAATCCGGACAGCCCATGGTATTTGGACCGTAACATTTTCATATGAACTTCAATATTTATGAATTTTATATCGTCGAAAATCTAAAACTAAGATCTATAACTTTTATGTTGGATATTTTTCCAAATTCAAATCAGAAATATGTCAAAAATAAAGTTTAAAAATTCAAATGAATAGTATCTGATGACTAATATAGATAATTCTCTAAGTTTCTCAAAATTTCTGATATTTTGCCATTAAATCACTACTTATTCTACCCATAGTATAAATATAGAATACTATTCATGTATCTCTAATATTTGTGAAGAAGAAAAAACGTGAAAGGGAGAAGAAAGAAGAAAAGAAGGAAGAAAGAATAGGGAAACCATTTTTCTCACCAAAGGTAATGAGGAAGCAAAGGTAAATCAACACATAACAAGCTAAGAAAAGGAATGGAAAGCTTAGAAGAATTATTTGGTGAAGGAAATCAAGTGAAATGAGGTAAGGAAATCTTGACACAAAACTTGGATTGTAGAATTTTGGGGATATGATGTTATGTTGGTATTATTGGCATGCTAGAGATTTCATCTAGGTGGATAAAGAACTAAAAAACCGAGTGTATTAAGAAATGACCAAAGTTTGAAAATCCTAGATGATGAGCTAAAATAAGAATTATGGAATCAGAGGGTTACTTTGATGGTGTAATGTTGGTATAACATATATGGATGTTGGAGTTTAAAGAAGTGCATATGTGAAGGTCATAGTGTGGGGTGTTAGAGTTTCACTTGGGTATTGCCATTCAAGAGTTAGTATTAATCTTTGAAAATAGGCCAGCGTCGTGATGCTCGACACCTAACGTCACGATGCGTAACTAGAAGGCGGTCACTGCCTTGGTCTGAGTATATGGGCGTCATGACACAAAATGCTCTGTGTCGCGATACATAATGAACAGAGGCTCTCTGTCTCGGGCCTGATCAGGTGGGTGTCGCGACGCATAGAGTCTGGTGTCATGACTTGACATAGAACATGCTCTCTGTCAGGGTATGCTTAGGTTGGCGTCGCGATGCAATAGACCCAGAGTCGCGACGTGATAGACTAGGAGTCACTGTAGGAGCGAAGCGGGATTTACCGATATACCTATGATACTCGGCGACCACGACACTGTTGGGCTCGCAGCCCGTAGAGAGTACAGATTAGCCTACGGAGGCATAAACCGGATAATAAATGAGTCGCCACCCAGTGTGAACTGGGAAAGGTTTAAGGCCGCACTCAACCCTTACAAGGGAAGACCTCAAACCGTTGGGTTCGGAATGGTCCCATACTTATGCAAGTATAATGGACGGGTTCATACAATGGTATAGCCAAGTCTTATGCAGTTCATGCAAAGTAATTCAAATAAACACAAATTTGCACACCCATAAATATTAATAATCACAATATCATAGTTCCAAAAGCATATTAAATTAAGAAATACGAGATGTGATAACAAAAATTATAATAAACAATTAAAAGTAGGAAAAGATGTCAATAAATAAATAGCAAACAAAAAATGGGGGTTAATCACGCATATATGAATATTTCCCAAGTGGCACGTGGAGTTGTATCCCAAGTACAAATCACACTACCGTCTATTCGGATTCGACTACGGAATTTACGTCTGGGATTCCATCCGATATACTGGAAGGGATAATAACATACATAATCATCAATTCAATGTTAACGGACATAAAAAAATATAACCATGCATATGCGTATAATTAGCAACACGAAAAAAACATAAAAAAATAAAAGGTGAAATAATAAAACAACAATAAAAACGAATAAATAGATAAAAAAAGATAACACTAAATAGATAAAAAAAATAAATAACAAAATGCCAAAGAAAGGATCGCTGGTTCACTGTTTCTGCTTGCTATTTCGCTGTTTCTGCTCACTATTTTCTCGGTTTCTGCTCAATATTTTATTTCGTTGTTTCTGGTTGCTATTTTGTGGTTACTGTTTTGCTGTTTTCTGGTTGCTTTTTTTGGTTGTTTTGGCTACTGTTTTTTTTTTGTTTTGGCTGCTATTTTGTTTTATTCTTTTTGGCTGTTGTTTTCTTGTTGTTTATTCGGTAATGGCTGGTTGTTTTTTGTCTCGATTTTTGGTTTTTTTTTCGGTGATGGCTGGTGTTTTTAGTCTCAGTTTTTTGTTGTTTGTTCGGTGATGGCTGGAGTTTTTTTGTCTCGATTTTTGGTTGTTTGTTCGGTGTATTTCTGGTTGTTTTTGGGTCTCAATTTTTGGTTGTTTGTTCAGTGGTTTTTTGGTTGTTTTTTTGGTCTCGGTTGTTGGTTCTTTGTTCGGTGGTTTTCTGGTTATTTTTGGGTGATTTTCTCTTGGTGATGAGAAGAAGAAAATAGCCTAAGGTTCTTTGTGTGTTTGTCGTCCAAGCCTTAGAAGAATAATAGAAGCCTAGGGTTTCAAGTTCAAATTACCGTTTCAGCCCCCCTTTGTGTCAAGATTTGGTCTCTTTTTATAATGGTTTGAAGGGATCTCCAAATTGGGAAACAAATCATGGAAATTTGGGAGATATATTCTCAATTTATTTTGAGAATAAAATCTCATAAATATGGTGATGAGGGGATCTCAAACCTGGTTCAATTGGTAAGGCTGGGATTTTAAATCTTGTTAAATTGGAAAATGTCGATGAGGGAATTTGAGCATGTGGATTGCATGGGGTTTATGGTGGATGGCGTGGGCTTGTATGAGGTATGGATTGATTGCATGGGGTTTGGGCCGTGTGGATGGGCCGAAGTTGAAGGGTGCAAGGGCGTGTATGGTGGGTCCGAGGCTAAGGTTTTGAAACAGCGGCTAACTGAGTGAATCTGAGGCTGGCTAGTGAGTCTGAATCCAATGAGGTGCTAATTTTTGGAGGTTTTCTTTCCTTCCGGCATCTGTTTTCCATAACTTCTGCAACGTTTCAGGTAGTGCCTCCATACGAGGCTCATCATCGGGCTCATGCACAAATACAATGTCTATAGTCGCCCCCACTTTGATGGGGCTAGTGTAGTGTGTGACAGGGACAACCCTTTCAAAGTCATGCATGTATTTTTACTTACCTGGTCTGTCAGCCATTGCCGGACTTACCTGTTGTTTCGCTGCTTTTCCGAGATGCTTCGATCTCTAGGATTTATTCTTGAACTATGCTTGATGGCGAGGTGCTTAGACCTCTGGGATTCATTTCAGAATCCGTTCCTGGTGTGAGATGCTTCAGTCTCTAGGATTTATTCCCGAACTGACGGTGAGGTGCTTCGACCCATGGGCTTCATTCCCGAATCGTGTTGGGTGTGAGATGCTTCGATCTCTGGGATTTATTCCGGAACTTAGTTGAGTTGATGGTGAGGTACTTCAACCCTTGTGATTTATTCCCGAATCCGTTCCAAATGTGAGATGCTTCGATCTCAAGGATTTATTCCCGAACTGACGATGAGGTGCTTCAACCCTTGGGCGACATTCCTGAACCGTGCTGGGTGTGAGATGCTTCGATCTCTGGGATTTATTCCCGAACAAAGTTGAGTTGATGGCGAGGTGCTTTGACCCCTGGGCTTTATTCATGAACCATATTGGGTGTGAGATGTTTCGATCTCTGTGATTTATTCTCAAACTAACGACGAGGTGCTTCGACACCTGGGCTTCATTCCCGAACCATGCTGGGTGTGAGATGCTTCGATCTCTGGGATTTATTCCCAAACTGACGGTGAGGTGCTTCAACCATTGAGCTTCATTCCCGAACCATGCTGGGTGTGAGATGCTTTGAACTCTGGGATTTATTCCCGAACTGAGTTGAATTGATGGCGAGGTGTTTCGACCCATGGGCTTCATTCATTAACCATGATGGGTGTGAGATGCTTTGATCTCTGGGATTTATTCCCGAACTGACGGCGAGGTGCTTCGACCTCTAGGCTTCATTCTCGAACCGTGCTGGTGTGAGATGCTTCGATCTCTGTGATTTATTCCCGAACAGAGTTGAATTGATGGCGAGGTGCTTCGACCCCTTGGCTTCATTCCCAAACCATGCTGGGTGTGAGATGCTTCGATCTCTGGGATTCATTCCTGAACTGATGGCGAGGTGCTTCGACCTCTGGGTTTCATTCCCGAACCGAATGGGTGATAGCGTTTTGGTCCATCTGCGTGACTTTTCTATCCACTGGGGAGTTTTTTCAATGATGATGAGGTACTTCAACCTCTGGGATTAATTCCCAAATTGTTGATGACGTTGGCCTCGACCCTGACCGATGTAAACACACACGTATAACGCAAGCGCACGTATCGTTCAAGTAGTATAAAAATATCGATCCCACGAGGACTTAATATCTAATCTATTAATTTTATGAGGTCAAATGATTACTAGTATCTAACAGGTTGTTTGATTTATTTGAAATGGTGACGATTCTAAATTTAAAAACAAGTAAATAACATTGTTCGAAAGTAGATTTTAAGAAAATTAATATTAAAAACTATCTAGGGTTGTGATTTCTTCCAATATCATTTTAAAGATGAAGTGGTTATCTTAAAGTTGGGTAATATATTGATTTATTAACCTGGAACACTAAATTATGTGTAAGCCTCTGTCGATGGTCAGACACAAATACCCAGTTTAACCCAATTGAACCATATTCTATGCCAACCAAATTATCTGGATTCATTAAGTTTAAGTTCCAATTATGGCTACCCCCGCCCGACAGGTATATTCCTATCCTGTAAGGAAATCTATTAAAGGGTTATCTATCCTCAAGGAAGATCGTGGGCTATTAAGTCTAATGTCTTAAACCTAAAATCCCTATGTCTAGTTCATTTTAGATTTACCCATTCAATTTTATTAATGGCCAGTTAATAAAAAGCATTAGGATTAAGACTCAATAAATAAACCTTTATATTACCCAAACTATAATTTAACCCCTTATAAACCGGTGATATTGGATTTCATCACAACCCCAGATAACTGGCTTAGTTACGACACATATTTACAGGTAGTAAAAACTTAAATAAAATAAAAGACATAAAGTAAAAATGCGGTAAAGTAAATACTGAAAAGTAAATTACAATAAAATAAAATGCTAAGGTAAAAGGAATTACTTTTACTACTACTAATTTAGATATCTCCCATAATATAATATATAAACTTGTGATAACATTACCAACCAGCCATATAGGCGGTAACCTGATTAAGTCAAATTAAGTCCAACTGGCCATTAAGGCGGTAAAAAGATTTGTCCATGAACCTGCCATATAGGCGGTAAGAAAGTTTAATTACCAACCGACCAATCTGGCGGTATCCTTGATTAGTCAGGTTAAAACCAGATTAAAATGAATTACCAACCGACCAATATAACGGTATCATTTTTAAGTCAATATTTTAAATAGTGAATATATTATATTTAAGGGAGATTAATCTAAATAGAAACAGTAAAAGAATTACCTTTCACCCTAGCTTTTTATTTTATTGTAATTTATTTTTCAGTATTTACTTTACCGCATTTTTACTTTATGTCTTTTATTTTATTTAAGTTTTTACTACCTGTAAATATGTGTCGTAACTAAGCCAGTTATCTGGGGTTGTGATGAAATCCAATATCACCGGTTTATAAGGGGTTAAATTATAGTTTGGGTAATATAAAGGTTTATTTATTGAGTCTTAATCCTAATGCTTTTTATTAACTGGCCATTAATAAAATTGAATTGGTAAATCTAAAATGAACTAGAAAAAGGGATTTTAGGTTTAAGACCTTAGACTTAATAGCCCACGATCTTCCTTGAGGATAGATAACCCTTTAATAGATTTCCTTACAGGATAGGAATATACCTGTCGGGCGGGGGTAGCCATAATTGGAACTTAAACTTAATGAATCCAGATAATTTGGTTGACATAGACATATGGTTCAATTGGGTTAAACTGGGTATTTGTGTCTGACCATCGACAGAGGCTTACACATAATTTAGTGTTCCAGGTTAATAAATCAATATATTACCCAACTTTAAGATAACCACTTCATCTTTAAAATGATATTGGAAGAAATCACAACCCTAGATAGTTTTTAATATTAAATTTTCTTAAAATCTACTTTCGAACAATGTTATTTACTTGTTTTTAAATTTAGAATCGTCACCATTTCAAATCAATCAAACAACCTGTTAGATACTAGTAATCATTTGACCTCATAAAATTAATAGATTAGATATTAAGTCCTCGTGGGATCGATATTTTTATACTACTTGAACGATACGTGCGCTTGCGTTATACGTGTGTGTTTACGTCGGTCAAGTTTTTGGCTCCACTAATTGCTTATCTTGTTTGGTGTTGATTTGATAATTTTTATTAATTATTAATTAATTAATATTTTGCTTTGAAAATGATTGATAATGACTTTTAATAATTACACTCCACACACTTCTGGATGGTTCATCAATTTCGGTCATGAAATCATCAGAATTAGAAAATATTTTCTCTTTCAAAGTTGTATAACTTTGAGTCTTCTTTAATCTGGCACTTGAATCAGCTAAATCCAATATCTGAGTAAAGAGTTATTCCCAAAATACGACAGATGCACAAAACTGGAATTTCCAAAACTGCACTTCGTCAAAACGCCCTTTCAAGTTTCCAATCTCCAAAATTAAAATATCAAGTCCAATAATTGCCTTTATTTGACCCATATTTCATCCTAAATGATTTCATTAAGACCCAATATTATTTTATCTGCAAAATAAACTAAAATATATCAAAACGTTCATTAAACCCGAGAAACTAAACAAAATATTAAGTAAAAGGGGCGGTAAATTTTGATATATTTTCCGCTCATCAGACCCTCGGATTCATTCCTAAATTTTCGAACTGATGGTGGGGAGGCACTTTGACCCCTGATCCGTCCTCATTCTCAAGACTCTTTGCTCGTCCTCATTCCCGAGGTTGTTCTCCATTCCCGGAGTTCTTCGTCCTCGCCGTTTTTTCTTCAAAGCCTGCGAATGTAAAAATGGTGTGTATGCGACATGTATGCATGTATGCATGGATACATTCCCTATTCCGATGGGATTTCTTTGTCCTATTGGCTTGATGTCATCCTTGGTTAGGCCTTCCTTGTGCTCTATGGTTCCCTTTGCCTATAAAAGTCTTTGGTCGCCCTTTGGCCTACTTACACTTTCCTCCTGTCAATTCTACTCCGGTGATTGCTCAGTTCTCTTTGGTCTCTTGGCTCAAGATCCCGTTTTGTCCCTTATTTGCGGCGTGGTAGACTGGTCATCCTCAGATCTGGCTCAGCTTTCTGTTTTCCGCTACCTGCACCGAGTCAAGGTGGATTACGCCTTTTTTTAAAGCAGCTTCATCATTTTGGGATACTAAAAATCATGTCTTTTGATTTCCGATGTTTTCCGTGTCTTACAGGTTTGTTCTATCTTTTGCCAAAGCTGTCCTTTCAGATTTTCAACTTGGTGGATTGCTCTATCTTACCTGGGTCGCCTTTTCAGGTTTTCAACTCTGCGAGCTAATTTTTTTTTTCTTTTCCTTCTTTCTTTTTTTTTTTTTTTTTTCTTATTTTTTTTCAGATCTGCCCTCATTCTCGAGGCTCTCCTCCATTCTTGGAGTTCTTCTTTTAAATCTTCTGACCTTGGTTCAGCATCTAAGAAACAAAAGACGTGATTTGTAATTACTTGACTCTAATCTTTCCCGGTTAGCTGGGATTTATGCAATCTATGAATATCTTGAACATTTATTTCAATAAAGGCGTTTGCATTTCTTCTTAGTACATATATAGGAAACAAGGAACTGCATTGGAAGGATACGCCAGTCGCTAACTGTTCCTCATAGATTTTACAGTTAACCATTTTTCTTGCTCACTTATGCTCTATATTTTGCTTGGGCTATCCTTTGCGGATTTTCAACCCAACGAGCCTTTCTCTCTTTTTTTATGCAAAGTATTGCTTCAGCCTGTCCATGTTGATGGGCTCGGTGAACTCGTTCCCTTCCAAATCTGACAGTCTCACTGCCTCATTCCCCATCACCTTCTTGACTAGGTAGGGCCCTTCCCAATTGGGCCTGAACTTTCCCATTGGGTCCGTTATCAGTGGCTTCGACTGCTTGAGCACTAAATCAACTTCTCTGATCTTGGCGGGACGCACCTTCTTGCTGAACGCCCTGGCCAACCTTTTCTGGTATAGCTGCATGTGGTACAAAGCTTTTATCCTTTTCGCATCTAGTAATGCTAGTTGTTCGAACCTCTGCAAGGTCCATTCCTACTCAGGAAATCCTGCCTCTGCTAGTACCCGTATTGATTGCATCTCTATTTCCACTGGTAACACTGCCTCCATCCCGTAAACCAAAGCATAGGGTGTGGCTCTCGTTTCCGTTCTCACCGAAGTTCTATACCCCCACAGGGCGTACAGCAGTTATCAGCCCAATCTTTATAACTTTCTGTCATCTTAGCTAGTATTTTCTTTATGGTTGTTGGCCGCCTCCACCGCCCTATTAGCCTGCGGCCTGTAAGATGATGATTTGTGATGCCCTATCCCTTACTTCTGTAACAACGCCTTTGTTTCTCCCTGAAATTGGACTCCATTGTCTGTCACTATGTGATGTGGCATTCTATATTGACATATTATGTTACGGGATATGAACTTGGCCATCTGATTCACCGTAACATTACGGAATGACTCGGCTTCTACCCATTTCGAAAAATAGTCTACCGTCACTACTATGAAGCGGTGTCCATTTGATTTTTGTGGCCTGATTTCTCCAATCATGTAAATACCCCACGCTGAGAAAGGCTAAGGTTCTGACAGTCCGTGCAATTTCATAGTCGGTAGATGATTCAAGTTTCTGTGTGCCTGGCAATCGTGACAGTGTTTCACCAGCTTTGCGCAGTCAGCTTCCATGGTTGACCAGTAAAATCCATGTCTCACTATTTTACGAGACAAATTCAATCCATTCATGTGCGGTCCACATACTCTAGCGTGCACCTCTTCCATCACCTTCTGAGCCCATTCTTTTCTTAAACATTTCAGCTGGATTCCATTGGCTTGTCTCTTATACAGCTCTCCCCTTAAACTCAGATACTGGGAAGCCAATTTCTGAATGGCTATTCTGCCTTTCTTGTCGGGTCTTTCTGGGAATTCTCCACGTTCTAGATAATGCAGAATGTCATAGTACCACGGCTTTCCATCATCGACTTCTATTTCATAATTCACTCTATCTCATAACTGGGTCTGCTACCCGAGTGGCACGTGGAGTTGTATCCCAAGTACAAACCACACTACCGTCAATTCGAATTCGGCTACGGAATTTACGTCTGGGTTTCCATCCGATATACCGCAAGGGATAATAACATACATAATCATCAATGCAATGTAAACAGACATAAAAAATATAACCATGCATATGCATATAATTAGCAACACGAAAAAACATAAACAAAATAAAAGGAAAAATAATAAAACAAGAATAAAAATGAATAAATAGATAAAAAGATAACACTAAATAGATAAAAAAAATAAAAAAATAACAAAATGCCAAAGAAAGAAAAGAATGTGACCAGAAATTTGGTTGTCTTTGATGTAGGACTTCGCATACCCGGCTAGACGTATTTCACGTCCGGCTAGGCATGCAGCGTCCAGAACTATAAAATCAATATGGTAAGGGTGCCCTCAGGTCTTACCTTTCAAGTTGCTTTCTCGGAAGTGCGTTAGGACGTCGCCGGAAGGATCGCTGGTTCACTATTTCTGCTTGATATTTCGTTGTTTTGCTCACTATTTTCTTAGTTTCTGCTCCTGTTCTGTTTCGCTATTTCTGGTTGCTGTTTTGCTATTTATGATGTTGTTTTACTGTTTTTAGTTGCTGTATTTGGTCAATTCGGCTGCTGTTTTGTGTGTTTTGGCTGCTATTTTTTGGTTGTTTTTTTGCTGCTGTTTTCTTGTTGTTTATTCGGTGATGGCTGGTTGTTTTGGTCTCGGTTTTTGGTTGTTTGTTCGATGATGGCTGGTGTTTTTTGGTCTCGATTTTGTAGTTTGTTCGGTGGTTTTCTGGTTATTTTTTTGTCTCGGTTTTTGGTTGTTTGTGTTAGGGATATGCCCTATACCCAACTTGTGGATGGGCTATATGTACATATTTGTAATATTTTCATTAATTAATAAAATGACAATCTTTATTATACGTGTCTTACATAAATTATATGAATCATCAAACACTGTAATAAAGCCCTTGGAGTAATAAGGTGATGGCTTCCACGCCTTATGAGAATCATTACTCTCAAACGTTCCTAGTCATAGTTTTGTGAATAATCTGGGCGTTCACAAAGCGGAGAGACTAGCATGATGATATGATATGCCCTTAAGTGGGGTAGCCGATCTCATAGTCTACTAGCGGAGATCCATCTACTTGGTGTATCACATGGATTCATGAGTTGTTCGTGTCCATCGAACTGACCGCTGAAAGTTTTACATTGAGTGTTTATCTCATGTGTCTGTGAGAACTTTCATGTATCGATTGTATGACTAGTCCTTAGACTTGAGGTCTTTACAATCTTATGTATGGATCAAATGACTTTGACATTCTCCTTCCCCAGTTTAAAAGATCCGGTCATAAGGGTATGATTGGTTCATTTGTTGAAACACATGAAGTTTGTAAAGATACAGTAGAGAATCGCCACTTTCTCGGATAATATTTTCTTATAAGAGTAGTATTCCAGTTCGCGGGTTGATATGTGTGATCAGTGCTTGAGACTGTGGCCGCAGCGCGGAAGAATCATGTGAGATTCTTGGGTTAGCACGATTCATGACACTATCAACAACATACATTTGACTATATGGGTAGACATTTTCCATACCCTAGGTCAAACGGTGGGGATACAGTGAGGCGAGGGACCGTATCATATGTAAATCGCATACATAATGGGTATATATCTTTCCTTCTCATTTGGGGGCCTTGGCATGTTGCTAGATGTCAACCTTGGTCATTGAAATCGAATGACCATCTGATCGGAGGATAATTTATGTTCAATTAAATTATCATGATTCATTTCATGTCCAACTTGAGTGGAACCCAAAAGGTCACACACGACAAAGTCGAAATCAATGGTTAACAGTGCACAGTACAAATTTAACAGCATATATGATTGCTGTAGGAATTGTTCATAAATGGTTCAATGTGTTTGATTATTGAACATATCATTTATGAGGTTCCAAAATAGCTTAGGGATTGGTGAATGATGATAGGGGCACTTTGGGAAATGGAAAAAAAAAATCTGCGTTTTTATTTTATTTTATTATTTTATTATTTGTTTTGAATTCCAATTCGGTCCAAACTCTTATTAGGGTTTGTAAATCTCATTAAAAACTATATTAAGATCCAATGGCTAAGATTTAATTAGTATTTATCCCACATCGGATTCTTAATTATTTGTTGTCTTTGGAGCACCTATATAACCCAAAGAATTCTTTACAAATTTTTACACAAAACCTTTCATATCTTGGGTTTATATAAGTGAGCAACTCTTAAGTTTAAGAGTAAGCCACTGATTTTGAGGATCTTTAAGTCTAATTGACTAGAGGAATCTCAAGTTAAAAGTTTTGATTTTGAGGTATTTGTCTAGGCTAGCACCAAGGGAAAAATACGTGCACTCAAGGCGTAGTCTTGCCGTTGAGTTTTGGCTTTGGTGTGTGCACCTTTGGAGGCCACACACTTGGGTGGCTCTTTGGAATGTGAAAGAGCTTGCTGAGTTCGAGAAAATCTTGTAGATTGGAGGGAGGACTGGAGGAGTCTTCGGTTCAAGTAAGTTTTTTTTTTCTTTATTTTAATTAGAGTTCTTATGATAGTTAGCATGTTTAGGTTTATGTTCTTTGCATGTTTTATGAGTTTTTATGCTTAGAATATATAGTAACATGCCTAGGCTTGTAGAATAATCAAAACAAATGGGTCTTGGGCAAAGGGATAGCGGCATCATAATTTTTTAATTTTCCGCTGCGCACTCGCGGCCGCTTCCCAACAGTGGTATCAGCGCGCCATTTTTTTTTTGATTAGTTCTCTCTCATTTGAACTCGAAATTGGGTGTGTAAAAGCTCGTTGGAAAGCTAACACCCTGAACTTACTTTTAGGCACAAGTTTTGCATGATTTGGTTAAGATTTGAATTGTGAAATTGCATTTAAAGTTCACGCATCTGTAAAAAAATGTGAATAGTAAATTTATTTGATTAAAATAAAATGCAATATCATAATTAAATATTAATCAAAGTTATTTAATGCCTAAAATAATTCCAACATATTAAAACTCATATGCTTGATGATTCTATGTATGATTAGAATTGGCATGATTATTTTAGGGTGCAAGCATCTAGAGACTTTCTAAGGAAATAGAAAGTGTATTGCTTATCCCTTAGCTAAGTAATTATTCCGTGATGAACTTAGAGATTTATTACCTTTAAGGCTAATAAATATAAATCACTTGTTTATAATAAAAGATATTATAAAAGATACAAGTGGGGTGGGACCAAGGCGTTAATAAAACTTTCCAAACTAAAGTTAATTTAACCAAAGGTATTACTAGAGTTAGATAATGATTTGGTGTCTTTCTTCACTCACTACCTTTTTATAACCAAAAGGAAAAACTGTGAAGACATCTAGATAATCATTTACTCAAAGCTTACCTTAAAGCATATTTAAAATGTTGGACTAATTTGGAGGATCTATTGTTTAATCCTGTCACCAAGGCGATAAGAGCCTAAAAGGTAAGGTATTTAAGAGAGTTCGCTCCACCATCCCTCTGGGGAATTTTCAATAGAGGAATCCATTTGCCAGTTATTCACTTAAACTTGCTAAAATCCTCAATAATAATTTAAGTCTAAAATTTGCCTCCCATTGTAAAGTATAGACCCAAAGGGCTTAAACCGTATTGGCAGGACTAGGCTTTACCAGACTGACCAATACCAATTTTCCTTAATCGTACTATTGACAATGGTTTGACTTTTCTGAGTCATAAGACCAGCGACCCTTAGGCGTGGTCTTATAACTTAGTGGCAAATATTGGGTGTCCACAAGGACTAGCATAAGCTATGACATGTTTGATTGCCCAACCCAATGATCAAGGAATTGTGATTTATATCATAAATTGGTTGGGAACCTACCTAATTATCGTATTTTATAACGACCGGCCCTAGTCGGAGTTATGAAATGATGATAATGGGATCCTTCCCACAAGAAATCCATCATATTGGGGTTGATGCGATTTGCTTAAAATTTTAAAACAATTGA
The DNA here is from genome assembly GCA_019454045.1 of Zanthoxylum bungeanum. Taxonomy (NCBI): domain Eukaryota; kingdom Viridiplantae; phylum Streptophyta; class Magnoliopsida; order Sapindales; family Rutaceae; genus Zanthoxylum; species Zanthoxylum bungeanum. Next base: position 10,350 of record SKCR01039086.1, on the reverse strand, counting down.
GTGGGAGCAACTTCATAATATTAAAAGCCCATGTTATTATGAAACATTAATGAAAACATATTCCTAATTTTAACATTTTCTCTTAACAGGTGGGTTAAAATATTTCACAAACATTCAAATGGAAAACAAAGTATCACTTCGTTCCATCCTTGATGAGCATAAGCTCAAAGGGGACAACTACAATGACTGGTTTAGAAACCTTAAAATTGTCTTACGACAAGAAAAGATTTTCTATGTTCTTGAAAGACCATTTCCCCATGAACCCGCAGAAGATGCTGACCAAGATACATTTGATGCTTGGAAGAAACACGTCGATGATGATGAGCAAGCAGTTTGCATAATGCTTGGCTCTATGTCGGACGAACTTCAGAAAGCTCTCACGAAGATATGGATGCTCAAACCATCATCTTTCACTTGAAGGAGTTGTATGCAACTTCCGTTCATACCGTGAGATTCCAAGTGTCATGTGCCTTATTCCAAACAAGGTATAAGGAAGGATCTGTTAGTGGACATGTGCTTAAGATGATTGGCCACATTGAAAAATTGGCCAACCTCGGGTTCATCATGGATCATGAGATAGGTCACGATCTAATTCTTCAGTCCTTACCAAAAGACTTCTCTAACTTTATTATGCAGTTTCATATGTCTAATAAAGAAGCTACTTTAGCAGAATTGCACAATCTGATAAAGCAAGCAGAAAATGACTTGAAACCGGAGCTTAAAACCTCCGTCATGCTTACGGGTACGGACTTGAAGCCACGAGGCCCAAAGAAAAATAAGGGCAAGGCCAAGGCTCCAGATCACCTAAAGCCCAATGGTAAGGTGGAGAAGAAAAAGGGAAAGGGGAAATGTTTCTTTTGTGAAAAAAGGGTCATTGGAAGAAAGACTGCAGATCCTTGAAAGCCAAGGAAGCTAGGAAAGCCCAATAGGCCAAGAAGCCCAATGCTTCAGGTATGTTGTATATGATTGAACTATATTCTCAAAACTTCAAACCTTCTACTTGGGTGCTTGACACCGGTTGTGGGACTCACTTGTGTAACAATGTGTAGGGCCTGCGAAACAGTAGGAGACTTCGTCATGGGGAGGTTGACTTACGCATGGGTAATGAAGCAAAACTGGCTGCATTGTGCGTGGGGACTTATTCATTAGTTTTGCCGAATGGTTTAGTTTTAGACTTAGAAGATTGTGTTTATGTACCTTCTCTAGTAAAGAACATCATTTCAATTTCTTCTTTATGTAATAAAGGCTTTTCATGCCTAATAAGTTGTAATGAATGTTCTATTTATTTCAATGAAATAAAATATGGAGATGGTATTTTGAATAATGGTATCTATGTCTTACAAACTAACAAAGAATGTTTAACCTCTAATATATACAACGTTAACTCGAATAATCTCAATGAATCACTTCTATGGCACAGTCGCTTAGGTCATATCAATGAAACAAGATTAACTAAGCTACATAAGGATGGGTATTTCAGACCCTTCAAATATGAACCTTATGGAACTTGTGAGTCTTGTTTACTTGGTAAAATGAACAAATTACCCTTCAAAGGTCAAAGACAACGTGCAGCAGAGACATTAGAACTATACACTCTGATGTATGCGGACCAATGTCAGTCACCGCTAGAGGTGGATTCTTCTACTTTATTACCTTTATCGATGATCACTCGCGATATGGGTATGTGTACCTTATGCGGTACAAATCTGAAGCCTTTGAGAAATTCAAAGTTTTCAAAGCTGAAGTAGAAAACCAGCTTAATAAAAGTATTAAGTCACTAAGGTATGACCGAGGGGGTGAATACTTAAGTGACGAATTTCAAGATTACTTGAGAGAAAATGGCATTGTTTCCCAGTGGACTCCTCTGGGAACTCCACAGCATAATGGGGTCTCTGAAAGGAGAAATCAGACATTATTAGATATGGTTTGATCAATGATGCCAGACACGGATCTACCTCTTTCATTTTGGGGTCTTGCTTTAGAAACTGCAACACTACTACTAAACCAAGTTCCTTCAAGACTGTTAGTAAAACACCATATGAGTTATGGTTTGGGAAACGTCCTAGTCTTAGTTATCTAAGAGTTTGGGGATGTGACGCATATGTTAAGCTCACACAAACTAACAAATTGGATGATAGGGCAGTTAAATGTAAGTTTGTAGGATATGCCTTGAACTCAAGAGCATACGTTTCTACGTCTCAAATGAACAAAGAACATTTGTCTCACGAAATGCTAAATTTCTAGAGAATGAATTCCTTCTCAAGAAATATAGTGGGAGTAGACTTGACCTCGATGAGGTACGAGAAGAAAAACTAACATAGAACTAAACCCCAGGCCCCCAAAAGGGCAGCGATGGAACAACCACAAGGTTATGAACTTAGAAGTATGGTATGGAAAGATATGATCAGGTCATTGATAATGAAGATCCCACCAGTTATGAAAAGCAATGCGTGACATTGATTCAGTCAAGTGGCTTGAGGCCATGAAATCCTAAATAAACTCTATGTATCAGAATCAAGTATGGGACTTGGTGGATGCACCTGAAGGGATAAAACCCATAGGCTACAAGTGGATTTACAAGCGTAAAACTGATGCAGAAGGCAACATCCAAACCTATAAGGCTAGGTTGGTGGCGAAAGGTTATAGACAAATCCAAGGAATTGACTATGACAAAACCTTCTCATCTGTTGCAATGATAAAGTCCATTCGAATTTTACTGGCACTAGCTGCACACTTTGATTATGAGATTTGGCAGATGGATGTCAAAACAGCTTTCCTTAATGGGAACCTCGTAGAGGAAGTCTATATGACACAACCTGAGGGGTTTGCATCTAAGGATGATCATAATAAAGTATGCAAGCTTAACGATCCATTTATGGACTCAAGCAAGCCTCCAGAAGTTGGAATATACGATTTGATGAGACAATCAAAGAATTTGACTTCATCAAAAATGTAGACGAACCTTGTGTTTACAGGAAACGTAGTGGGAGTGCTGTTATATTTCTTGTATTATATGTCGATGACATATTAATCATCGGGAATGATATTCCCATGATGCAAGCCACCAAGCAATGGTTATCTCAGAATTTCTCCATGAAAGATTTGGGAGAAGAGAAGCAACCTACATCCTCGACATTAAGATCTACCGTAATAGATCTAAGAGGTTGTTAGGACTTTCTCAATCTACATACATAGATAAAGTTTTGAAAAGATTCAAAATGGAAGATTCCAAAAGAGGTAATTTACCTACTTGTCATGGAATCAAATTATCTAAGGAGTAATGTCCACATACTCCTTCAGATAGAGAGCGTATGAGTAGGATCCATTATGCTTCAGCAATAGGATCGATCATGTACGCCATGCTATGTACAAGACCTGATGTCTCTTATGCTCTTAGCATAACGAGCAGGTATCAGGCAAATCCTGGTGAGCAACACTGGGCAGCTGTCAAAACAATCCTCAAGTATCTGAGAAGAACTAAGGATGTGTTTTTGACATACGGAGATTGTTCTGAGATGAAAGTCATTGGTTACTGTGATGCGAGCTTTCAGACCGATAGGGATGACAGCAGATCGCAAACATGATATCTGTTTACTTTGAATGGCGGAGCTGTCAGTTGGAAAAGCTCAAAGCAGTCAACTACAGCGGACTCCACCACTGAAGCCGAGTATATTGCAGCATCTGAGGCAGCTAAAGAAGCAGTCTGGATAAAGAAGTTCATCACAAGCTGGAAGTTTCCTGCGATAAAGAATGGCGTCACGATGTACTGTGACAACACGGGCGCCATTGCTCAATCAAAGGAACCAAGGTCCCACCAGAAATCCAAGCATGTACTCAGGCGATTTCATCTCATCAGGGAGATTGTTGAGAGAAAAGAAGTTATTATAGAGAAAATACCACAGAAGATAATCTTGCAGATTCTCTGACTAAATGGCTGACTCAACAAAAGCATGATAGGCACACCCGAGAGTATGGTGTCCAGATTCATACTAGTTGGCTATAGTGCAAGTGGGAGATTGTTAGGGATATGCCCTATACCCAACTTGTGGATGGGCTATATGTACATGTATTTGCAATATTTTTATTAATTAATAAAATTGCAATCTTTATTATACGTGTCTTACATAAATTATATGAATCATCAAACACTGTAATAAAGCCCTTGGAGTAATAAGATGATGGCTTCCACGCCTTAGAGAATCATTACTCTCAAACGTTCTTAGTCATAGTTTTGTGAATAATCTGGGCGTTCACAAAGCGGAGAGACTAGCATGATGATATGATCCGCCCTTAAAAGGGGTAGCTGATCTCATAGGCTACTAGCGGAGATCCGTCCGCTTGGTGTATCACATGGATGCATGAGTTTCTCGTGTCCATCAAACTGACCGCCGAAAGTTTTATATGGAGTGTTTATCTCATGTGTTTGTGAGAACTTTCATGTATCGATTGTATGACTAGTCCTTAGACTTGAGGTCTTTACAATCTTATGTGGATCAAATGACTTTGACATTCTCCTTCCCCGGTTCAAAAGATCCGGTCATAAGGGTATGATTGGGTCATTTTTTGAAACACATGAAGTTTGTAAAGATACAACAGAGAATCGCCACTCTCTCGGATAATATTTTCTTATAAGAGTAGTATTCCAGTTTGCGGGTTGATATGTGTGATCAGTGCTTGAGACTGTGGTCGCAGCGGAAGAATCATGTGAGATTCTTGGTTAGCATGATTCATGACACTATCATCATACCTTTGACTATATGGGTAGACACTTTCCATACCCTAGGTCAAACGGTGGGGATACAGTGAGGCGATGGACCGTATCATATGTAAATCGCATACAGAATGGGTATATATCTTTCCTTCTCGTTTGGGGGCCTTGGCATGTTGCTAAATGTCAACCTTGGTCATTGAAATCGAACGGCCATCTGATCGGAGGATAACTTATGTTCGATTAAATTATCATGATTCATTTCATGTCCAACTTGAGGGGAACCCAAAAGGTCACACACAACAAAGTCGAAATCAATGGTTAATAGTGCACAGTACAAATTTAACAGCATATATGATTGTTGTAGGAATTTTTCATAAATGGTTCAATGTGTTTAATTATTGAACAGATCATTTATGAGGTTCCAAGTGGCTTAGGGATTGGTGAATGAAAATAGGGGCACTTTGGGAATTGGAAAAAAAATCTGGTTTGTTTTATTTTATTTATTTGTTGTTTTGAATTCAATTCGGCCCAAACTCTTATTAAGGTTTTATAATCTCATTAAACCACTATATTAAGATCCAATGGCTAAGATTTAATTAGCATTTATCCCACATCAGATTTTTAATTAATTTTGTTGTCTTTGGAGCACCTATATAAACCCAAAGAATTCTTTACAAATTTTTACACCAAAACCTTTCATATCTTGGGTTTATATAATTGAGCAACTCTAAATTTTAAGAGTAAGCCACTGATTTTGAGGATCCTTAAGTCTAATTGACTAGAGGAATCTCAAGTTAAAAGTTTTGAGGTATTTGCCTAGGCTAGCACCAAGGGCAAAATACCTTGCACTCAAGGCGTAGTCTTGCCGTTGAGTTTTGGCTTTGGTGTGTGTACCTTTGGAGGCCACACACTTGGGTGGCTCTTTGGAACGTGAAGAGCTTGCTGAGTTCGAGAAAAGCTTGTAGGTTAGGGGGAGGACTGAAGGAGTCTTCGGTTCAAGTAAGTCTTTTTCTTTCTTTATTTTAATTAGAGTTCTTATGATATTATCATGTTTAGGTTTATGTTCTTTGCATGTTTTATGAGTTTTTATGCTTCGAATATATAGTAACATGCCCAGGCTTGTAGAATAATAAAAAAAATGGGTCTTGAGCAAAGGGATAGCGGCATTATAATTTTTTTAATTTTTGCTGCACACTCGCGGCCGCTTCCCAACAGTTTGTTCTGTGGTTTTCTGGTTGTTTTTTTTTATCTCGGTTGTTGGTTTTTTGTTTGTCGGTGTTTTCTGGTTATTTTTGGGTGATTTTCTCTTTTGATGAGAAGAAGAAAGAGCTTAGGGTTCTTTGTGTAATTCCATCCAAGCCTTAGAAGAAGAAGAAGTAGAGAAGCCTAGGGTTTCAAGTTCAAATTATCGTGTTAGGCCCCCTTTGTGTCAAGATTTGGTCTCTTTTATAATGGTTTGAAGGGATCTCCAAATAGGGAAACAAATCATGGAAATTTGGGAGATATATTCTCAATTTATTTTTAGAATAAAATCTCATAAATATGGTGATGATGGGATCTCAAATCTTGTTCAATTAATAAGGATGAGATTTCAAATCATGTTAAATTGGAAAGTGTTGATAAGGGAATTTTAGCATGTGGATTGCATAGGGTTTATGGTGGATGGTGTGGGCTTGCATGGGGGGGTGGATGGATTGCATAGGGTGTGGATGGGCCAAAGTTGAAGGGTGCAAGGGCGTGTATGGTGGGTCTGAGGCTAAGGTTTTGAAACAGCGGCTAACTGAGCGAATATGAGGCTGGCTAGTGAGTCTGAATCCGATGAGGTGCTAATTTTTGGAGGTATTCTTTCCTTTCGGCATCCGTTTTCTGCAACTTCTACAACTTTTCAAGTAGTGCCTCCATACGAGGCTCATTATCGGGCTCATAATTTTGGGGATATGATGTTATGTTGGTATTATTGACATGCTAGGGATTGCATCTAGGTGGATAAAGAACTAAGAAATCGAGTGTATTAAGAAATGACCAAAGTTTGAAAATCCTAGATGTTGAGCTAAAATAATAATTATGGAATTAGAGGGTTACTTTGATGGTGTAATGTTGGTATAGCATATATGGATGTTGGAGTTTAAAGAAATGCATGTGTGAAAGTCCTAGTATGGGGTGTTAGAGTTTCACTTGGGTATAGCCATTCAAGAGTTGGTATTAGTCCTTGAAAATAGGCTAGTTTCCCGATGCTTGACACCCAGCGTCACGATGCGTAACTAGAAGGTGGACACTGCCTTGGTCTGAACATGTGGGCGTCGTGACGCAGAATACTCAACGTCGCGATGTGTAACGAACAGAGGCTCTCTGCCTCGAGCCTGATCAGGTGGGCGTCGCAACGTGTAGAGTCTGGCTTCATGACGTGAAATAGAACATGCTCTCTTCCTGGGTATGCTTAGGTTGGCGTCGCGATGCAATAGACCCAGAGTCACGACGTGATAGACCAGAAGTCACGACGCGAGATAGAAATAGTTCCATATCATTTCAGTTTCAACTTAAGATATTAGAGGCCACTCTTAGGGTCTCATATCAGTTCATATACACACATTAGGACATGTCGCAAGCATAATACCTCAAGTGGTGATTATAGATTAATTGAATTGAGAAGCTTAGTATAATCCTGAAACATGTTCACAACTCATTTTCTAATCAAGTTTATCAATCATATATTTTCAGTATGAACCACAATCTTCTTCGACGAAAGGAAGTAACGCCATCCAGATTCCAAATCCGTGAGTGGACACTTCTCTCAAACTGTATTTACTTATAAATTTTTGAATCAAGACTTACTTTTGAGCACTTAAGGCATTAGCCAATATTACTTTCAATTATGTTTTGAATGAGAACGTTTTGAGAAATATTTTTAGAAAGAAATGATTTTCAAAGCTTGAGTTTTATGATTTTTCGAGACATAGGGGAAAACCCCACCTTAGTTGTAACTTGGTACAGACATGGAATTGACGGACACAAATATCGTGTTCACACGCAGTTCATGACTAGGGATGACAGATGCCCCTAGATCACAGATTCTAAGTAAGGAGGGTAGCATAGATCCGTACCTCCGGCTCCAGTTCCATGGCTTAGGGGATGGCGAGACGTAATGCCCTAAGACCACCAGATTATGCGTATGGGTGGACGGTGAGACATAAAGCCCCCATGTGTCAGATATTCATATATAATTTTTTCAGATACAGATTTTTCAGAAACGGGTTTTCATAAACGGATTTCCAGAAACAGATTTTCTGAAAAGATAACCTTTATTAAAGTAATTTCAGAAAAGATGGAAGTTTTGAATAGTTTTGGAGAAAAAGATGTTTTTTCAGATAAGAAAAAGATTTCAGAAAAGATTATTTTTTGAGAGGATTATGGTTTTTAGAACTAAAAGTTTTCTGAAATAATCAGTTTTCATTTTAAACTGTCGACTCAATAGGTCGTTCAAATGATCTAACCCCTCTCATTCACTCCTAGTGCTTCTGTTTTGCAGGTATACCCGAAGGACGATCTCGAGAGGATGGATACTGGTGGCAGTCACTAGGGTGTTTGGTCCACCATGTCAAGTTAGATAGAGAGTTCAGTCAGAGTCACAATAAAGTCATGTATCAAATATCAGTCATTGTTTTAAGTTAAAGTGTATATGAACAAGAGTTGTAAAGAGAAGAATATTTAGGTATACAGTTATGAGCATTAAATTGCATTACATGTTCATGAGTTGGGAAATAGTCTATATGCATGAGTTATATTTAATATAAGTTTAGCAGTATTGATCATAGTCAGAAAGTCAGAGGCTCAGGGGGATATGACGGCTTATTCCCTGCCAATAGCATCCCCGGAAGGGGGATGTTACATATAGGAACTACTTTCCCAGCACAGCGAAAACACGTTAGGCACCCGGGATGGGACTAGAAAATTATTCTGCCATTCTCTTCTTCTAGCAGCATCTGATCAGCTCTTCCACTAAAATTTTGCTTTTGTTTTGGTCAAAATTTCATCCCAGCTCGCTGCCCAAACCAGCTCCTATATGCATGAGTAACACCAGTATTTTCAGGTCTGATTTTTCTGTTAAAACAACCCCAACATAGTCCTAAAACACCCCTAGATATTCCCAAAAATTTGGATAAAAAAAATTGAACCGAGTCCCGTTACATAACTTTTTTGTGCAGCAGTGAGCATAAAATTGCTCACCGCCGTGTGGTGTATTAGAAGGATAAGATGATGAAGTTTTGTTCGACAATAAATAAATTTTTTGCTATATCTCATTACCAACAAAAAATGGAGTGGGCTATGCTCACAAACAAATCTCTAAACTCTTTTAGAGATTAATTATCACACAAGTATTTTACTTTTGGTTTTCTTTGTTCTTATTTTTCTTTTCTCAACTCTTGAAAGGAATCCAAAAACATGAAAGGTGGCTAGGGTTAGAATGGCTTAGGTTAGGCAAAAAGAAAATCAAATTTTCTTTATATACCAAGGGTTATTAATTTCCAAAATCAAACTAACCCTTTCTCTCCCCTAGATGAAGAATTCGGCCACCTTAGGAATTTTGGCAAAATTTTTATAACATTAAATTAACTTTCCTTAAAGACAAAAGATTTTACAAAATAAATATATTATTACCCTTTTAAAAAAGTTGTAACTTCTAAAACCAACCAAAGGTTTCCAAAAACCTATTTTTGGAAATACACAAATAATATCTTTATTAAATTATAATATATAATTTAATAACTTATAATAAATAATTATCATATAATCATTTATTATAAAAATCATATATTAAAATTAATATATAGTTTCAAGTGTGACAAAATAATATTATTAATCATATTAATAATATATATTATACATATGTGAGTATATAATTGGATTATCCAATTATATTTAATCTGCTACAGTATATCGAGCTAGCACGGGGACCAAATGGACCTTTGGTTCCGAGCTCCAATAATCCCGAAATATTAATGAAGCTCTTAATTAAATATTCTGAATTATTAACTTCAGGTTATTCCACTAAAATCCTGAAGCTGCACTCTCATTGCCGCAGATAGATAAATCAAGTCGAACCACGTCGGTGTCTATCGATATAGTCATTACATACGAATTTGCCCTTCACGAGTATTTCATAATTAGAACCGGGTAATATTATCCGTTATACCCCTCTAATTATTTTTACCTTAAGTACCAATGATTTTCTAATGAATGATTTCTTCATAACCATTATGAATGTTAATCTTTCTTTTCGTAATAGAAAGCCTTGAGCGCTTTAACCGTTCAAGTACCGAATCAACCCTTTAAAAAGATACTCTTCTACTTCTCGCGAGAATGAGGGAATTTCCTATCTATGTAAAACATCCCCAACTATATATCAAACCATGTCCCCAAAGTACGTAGCTATTGGTCAGGCTTGCTACACTAACATCACCTTTGTAAATCAAATGACATAGCCTACCATGTAGGAGTTCGTAGTATGTTCAGGATTAAGATCAATCCATATATGACCATCTAGTAGATCTAAATGAATTTCTCTATTTAATGGATATTATAAGAAACTCATTTCTATCTAGGTTCAGTCCTATATGATCACATCATATAAGGTTCCTTCA